>KV424629.1:0-92096 GCA_001632445.1 Peniophora sp. CONT
GGGACATATCATCTGTAGGGAAAGGTTCTGTGCGGTCATCAGGCTGCAATGGGATGAGAGCCAAAATCATGTCTTTCCTACATGCCTCGGAATCGCGCTGCGACGAGTCGTGCGTCAAGCGGAAGAGCGCAAGAATCGTCGAGCACAGCGAGCAAGCGGCGACAACATTGCGGCAGGCGTTGTCAAAGATCCGGAAGATCCGGGAGCGTTACCCGGGTGTTACATCCACATATAGTAAGAGATCCCACGAAAAGTCCTAACACAATTTTCATCCTAACGCACTGCCTAACGCAGGTGCCTAACGCGAGGTCGAACAGGGCCTAAGACGATAGAACGCACCTGCCAGGAGAAATTCTTGTTTTGCATCGCATTCAGAAGCATATAAGGTATCCGATTGGATATGCATGCGTTCCAAAGATCTCCGTCTATCGTATGCCTCGCCTCTCGGGGAGAGTAGCACCCTAGAGTCAAGATTTTAAAGGACTCGGAAAGTTCAGATGCAGCCAGAACTACTTCATCGCCCCTGCGTAGCACAAAGTCACGCCTCTCATAATAAAATGAATGGAGTCTCTCAAGAGCTAGAAGCGGGGATTCGTGCAACAAACGCGAGAATCCCGTAGTGGTACCGGAAGACAAGGACATCGGTTCGGAGTGAGATTGTGTTATTGACCTCAGACGGATGCATGAAGTAGTCGCGACTTGCTGCGTAATTGTGGGAGCGCGACGCTGGATAGTATCCGAAGCAGGTCAGACAGTTATAGTGGGCTCAGAGTTGTCGAGGATGACGAGTAAAAGGGGTTCGTCGTGGTGAAAGATCACAGGCGCTTCGAGGGAAAAAGGTGACAAGACGCGACAAGGTCACGATGTGACACAACGCGCGGCGTTGTTGTTGACGCGGTTCAACTCTCTGCTGGCTACCAGAACATAGGCACCCTGTATATCTGAGAATACACGGTATGCTTTACTGCAGAACCTTTGGCCGAGTCTCGGAGCCTGATAGATGGCGTGAAACAAAGCGCGCAATGGGAGACACAGACAGCGGGTGGGCGCGGTGATGTCGGTGCGTGGCTCTGTGTTGACGGTATCAATGGTTGCACAGAGATCCAGCTTACCTGGCCGCAGGTAGCCACGGACGCCGTGTAAATTTCTATTCAACCCGCAACGATGTCGAGGATGTGGCTCTTAACTGCTCTCGGTGTTCGGTGCGACAAGGTACCGTACGCACACTGCGGAACACGGGCTTCTGACGAATTGCCCCCTGATATGGCGCCTTCCCATTTTCGGGACTGAGAGCGCGGTTGATGCGCTCGCTCCTGCCGGCACTCGGCCGATGTAGGCAGTATCGACAGGCACGCCGCTCATCAACCCGACGCAGAGAGCTCGAGATACTTTCTAGGACTTTCCACTCATATGGGGTATATGTATCGTGGATGGCACCTCGCTTGAGACCTCCCCGCATTGTTACCAGTACATTCATATACAATGCCGTCCATGCAACTCCTTGAGACGATTTCAGGCGATATAGGGCACGAGTATAGGCTCCGGCCTCCAAAATGCTTAAACTGCGAGGCAAATCGGAACGTCCGCGGCTCGCAAACTTCCCGCCTGAGTCTCCTCCTTGGCAATCGCCCGCGGCCCCTGGGTATACGATAGCGCAAGAGCATTGTGCGATGGCAGCATGACAACTTCATGCGTTTATAAGAGCGCGCAAGTGCAGAGATTCGGATGTCGGCTTGCCTCCTCTAGCTCGTCTCCCCGCCTCCTGTCCCATCATGGCCTCGCACGATGCGGCTGTGACGCTGCCTGAGTTGAACGAGAAGGATCTGCCGCCGTACTCGCCTGGTATCGAGAAGGACAAACTCGACTTGGATGCTGAGGCAAGCCATGACGATGTCTCCGCCGCGCTCAGCAAGGAGCCGGTCATCGTCGACGGCAAGGACGTCTCGAAGTATGTGGTCGACTTGCGCGACGACGGCGACGCGCCTATCACGTTCCGCTCGCTCGTTCTTGGGACGCTCATGTCCGCGCTCACCGCCGCGCTGTACCAGGTGCGTCCTTTAGACAGGTACCTTCGACATTGGAAGCTGACCTGCGTGCGCAGTTGTATACGTTCAAACCCGTGGAGACGAACATCTCCGGCGTATTTGCTCTACTCATTGTCTACACACTCGGCCAGGCTTGGGCTAGATTTCTACCGAAGCGGCAATGGGTTGAAGGAACGCGGTATGAACACTGGGGTCCTTATCTCCATTTCCTGAACCCTGGTCCCTTCGGTATCAAGGAGGTGAGCCCTTTTTCTTTATCGTCAGGACGGCATGTGCACGGAGCCGTATCAATATCGGGATCATGGGATGCTCGGCCTCAGCGAATGCTCCGCCTGGACTTTTCTCCCTGTGTCAGTCACGCGACTGATCATCTTTTGTAGCACGTCTGCGCGACCGTCATGGCCAGCACGGCCGCCTGGGGATCCACAGGTATGTTAACAAACATGCATAGCAGCAGCGATACTCACGCTGTGAAACCTAGCTGTGCTGAACTTTGCCGTTCAACGACTATACTACGACACTAACGTTCAAGCCACGACCGCTGTTCTTGCAACATTTTCTACTGCTGTATTTGGCTATGGCATCATCGGCATCTTGCGGCCGCTCATCATCTACCCGGGCGAGATGGTGTTCTGGCAGAATCTGCCGACAGTCGCCGTTTACCAGACTCTGCACCGCGATACGGTGAACAACTCGAAGCGCGTCAAGGTGCGTTATCTTTCTGAGGAAGGACAGGCTGAGAACTCATTCTGTTACAGTTCTTCTGGATTGCGTTTGCGCTTATGGTGAGTCCCGCGATATCCGGTAGACTTTGAACAGTGCTAATCTCGAGACAGTTCTGCTACGAGATCATCCCCTCTTACATTTTCCCGCTTCTCAATGGCTTCAGCGTCATTTGCCTCGCCTCACAAGGCGCTAACTCCGGTGCTCTCAACGTGATCACGAACCTTTTCGGTGGGGCGGAGGGCAACGAAGGCCTCGGCATACTGAATCTCTCCTTCGACTGGCAGGTCAGTATGAGTCTGCGCCGTTCCTGCGGAATGACACTAACTTCGCTTATAGTACATCGGCTCAAAGTACATGAGTTTGCCTTTGACACAGCAGGCTAATCGCTGGGTGGGCTATCTGATCAGCTACATCGCCATTGCGTCCATCTATTACTCCAATACCTGGGAGGTACGTGCTTAATGTTTGTCTTTTGGTCTCGTCCAAGCTTACACGCGCGCAGGCCAAGTCGCTGCCCATGATCTCCACGTCGCTCTTCTTCCCCAATGGAACGAGGTACAAGCAGGCCTCCGTTTTCACTGGCTCAGGCGTCTCTCTCAACGTCACTGCCCTCGAGGAAATTGGCCTGCCGGAAATGACCGGATCGAACGCCTGGTACAACCTATGCATGAACCTGGCCATTGGTGGACTGTTCGCACACTGTGTTTGCTTCTGGGGTCCTTTCGTACGCGACTCCTACTCGAACTGGCGTCACAAGAGCTTCGACGACCCGCACTACCAGGCGATGCTCAAGTACAAGGAAGCGCCCCAGTGGTGGTACTTGATCCTGCTATTACTCGGCTTCCTTGCCGGCGTCATTGCGTGTGCCAAGGGCGAGACGACGCTTCCTGTCTGGAGCTTCGTCGTAGCCCTGCTTCTCGGCATGTTCATCACACCGTTCAGCGCCATGCTTTATGGCCTGATGGGCTCCGCCGTTTCGACCAACCAGATCTCTAAGATGGTCGCCGGCGCAATCAACCCCGGCAAGCCGGTTGCCAACCTATACGTACGTTCATTCTTGACTCGGTTCTGTCATGTCACTCAACGATCCTGCAGTTCTCGATGTGGAGTCACGATGTCATTTCTACAGCCATTGGCATGGCTGAGGACCTCAAGATTGCTCAGTATCTCAAGATTCCTCCGCGTTCGATGTACGGTCGCCCTCATTCCTCCCAACGCCTTGATGCTGACACTTCGCCAGGTTCTTCATCCAGATGTGGGGCACTATCATCGGTGCGCATATCTCTGAGTACTCCATACACGTTGACTAACGTCTGCTCAGGCGTTGTGATTAACTACGTGGTCATGGTGTCCGTCGTAACCTCTCAGCGCGAGGTCCTTCTCAGTTCTTCCGGTACAAACATCTGGTCCGGTCAGACCGTCCAGTCGCTCAACACCAACGCTGTCACTTGGGCACTTGCCAAGTATCTCTATACGCCGTCGGGCCCATACTTCATCATCCCCATGGGTCTCTTCATTGGCATGGTGCCTACGATTCTTCAACGCGCCGTTGCTTGGCGCTGGCCAAATCTGCACCTGGGACCCGTCCACATTAACGACGTGATCCTGCCTCTCATCTGGAGTGTATGTCGATCGCATTCCGTGAAAATGATGACCGTGCTGATTCCTCGGCCACACAGTACTCCGCGACTATGTACGCCGGAGTGACGTCCGTCTACACGACCATTACGCTCGCCGGTATCCTCACTCAGGTCTACTGGAGGACCAGGCATCCCGCAAGCTTCAAAAAGTATAACTACATTCTTGGTGGTGCTTTGGACGGCGGCGCACAAGGTTAGTCTGAGCGCTCAATAACCTTCCCCTGAGTACTGACCGTCTGCACAGTGATGATCTTTATTCTGTCTTTCGCAGTCTTCGGTGCAGCTGGCACCGAACGTCCTTTCCCATTCGTAAGTGATTATAGCATTGCTCTGGGCTATACTCATGCTTACCGAATGCCTCAGTGGGCTGGAAACCCTGAAAAAGGAAACGTCGATTATTGTAATGGTAATGGGGCGTTGAAATAGATTGGGTTCCTCCAACGCATCTCTGGGGTTCTTGTACATTACTACCACTTACCTATCTGTATTCCTCTCCACTCATGACTTTGAATGACCATGCAATGCACCTTCCATATACCCCGCCATAAGGCTGACGGACACTGGCGCGGCGACGCGTATCTGCGGCAGTGTGGCGCTTTGATAGAAAGGCACGGGATCGCGTCGCGGGATGTTCCGGCGGCGTCATGATGATTACCTTGAGGCTTGCGTGGTATTTCTCACCGGCGAGCGTTGAGCACAGTAGCAGATCCGGTGTTGGTTGAAGAAGGCTTGCATAAAGTCGTATAATACACGCGAAGCATTCATGTGCGCAAGGAACCAAGCATGATAGAATGTTGTACAAACGCGCTTAATTGAATGTATTTATCTGATTTGTCTACGCACGAAGCCTTCGGCACTGCGTGCGGTGACCACCTTGCTTCCAATCTCTGTATGAAAGGCTTCAGTTTGCATACTCGATAGTTTTCTCGAGGTGTATACGCACTGCCTTTGACAGTCTCTGGAACAATACTTCACGTCGCCACATCCGGCGCACGCAGACATCTGCGTAGGCGACGGTTCAACGTGGAAGCGGCATTGGACCCAGGAGCACAGATGCTTGCTTTGAGCGCCTCGCTGATCACGCTCCGTGGTCTCTTCAAGCCCTAGCGCTTTCCCGAGAAGCAACCAGGACTTGACCAGGACTTGATAGTCGGGGATGTCACTTAGTCGGTCGCGGTGGCTGCGCAACGTGCACAGGTCGTCGTACCAGGACTTCCCAGCGGCGAGCTTTAAGTTGTGTAGGATGCGGCGCAGGGCGATGGCGTGCACGGGAGTCGGCATGAAAGTGTCGGGTAGATCTGCCCATTCATCGCAGGTGTCCTTGAACTGCTCAATCACTGTCGTGATTACAGATACTGGACAATGGAGACACTTCCGTCAGTCCGATTGGCTCTGAACGAAGAGAAAGTTGACATACGTTCTATCTGGTCTTTCGACTCCAAGGACCCCCTGAGGAGGAGCAGGCAGCACGATAATATCTTGTACGCACTTCGGCCATCGATGATTGGAGGATTTCCAACCCGAAGGCTGAGGCCTTGCCGGCTAAATCTTGAAGCAAGATCGTCAGGCATCGGCAAACGCAGTACATGTGCATACATCACCAACTCAAGTAGATAACAGCTCGCTGCGCAGAGATTTGCGTTGGATCTCGGGCTCAGGTCAGCAGGCTCTACTGCATCGCTATCGGGACTAGTCTGCCTTTTCAACGCTACTGCGATGGCATCAAGCATAGGCGTATCCCAGTATGCCTTTCGCGGAGGCAGCACCAGGTCTTCTGGGTTATCCCCGTCAGTATCGCTGTAGAAGACAACCATATGTCCTAGTGCCTCCAGACAACTCTCCAAGTTGGTATTGGTCATGGTCGGCCAGGATGAAAGCGCTGTGTGAACAGCCCCCATGAACTTCGAAGGGCCGATGGCTTCGACGGTGCCATCGATGATGGATCGCCAGATACTGTTGATGCGAGTGTCAGATACACCAGTGTCTTCCATCCTAAGGAGGCTGTCCCTGAAGAGATGAACCGCCTGGAATGATAAACCTTGCTGGCCGTTATAAAGTTGCTTGTAGGGTTCTGCGGAGGTAGCGGCATGAGTCCAAGCCGCAAGAGCTACTCCGACGACACCCTTCAACTCGATCAAGCTGTCCCGGTACTCGCTGATTCATAATGATAAGCAACTTGCATCTCGAAACGTGCGAGAGCCACTGACATATACACAAGACTGTGGAGAACCACGGTGGAGTTGGCGAATGCAGTTAGCACAGCAGTCCTTCCCGGCTGAGAAGTGTTCGCAGGGGATAAGAGCTCTTCCCTCATACCCCATAGCTTATCCCAAGTTGGGCGCAGACCTTGAAAGTACTGCTTGGCTAATGATGGAGGAATATAGGGCCACCTCGCTGGTGAGGCGCGATGTGCATGGGGATGGGCGCGCGATACCCAGAGCATGGAGAAACCGGCAATGAGAATGAGCACAGCTTCTACCCATATCTAGAGCAGTGTGATCGCGAGGATTAGTGACTATACGAACGAGGCTGATAACGGACGAACATAAGGTTGCTTCGCGAAATGTTTGTCTTGGATCATCTGCAGTAGGATTATGGGCAGCTCAGCCGAAAGGCATGCTTTCCAGAGGTCCCCCTCAGGTTGAGGAAAGATGTCGGGCGTCTGTCCTCCTTGGTTGATATACCCAGCCACATCGCGAAAGGACGTTGCCAAGGAGCCGAGTCTAAAGCACAACTGACTACTTTCGGGTACGAGAGAGCCTCTCTGTGCTTGCCAAAGGCTTCGAAGGCGTTGCAGGGCTGCTTCTGGCTGGTCGCGGTACTCTAGAGCATATGTTCTGACAATGTGGGCAAGTGGGTCCATCGAGATCGTAACGACAAGGGAGATCGGACACCGATGACCGCTCTATTCGCCTGGCTGGTGAATTTGAGAATACAGTCTAGAGTAGTATGTGGAGGTGGAGGCTACGTTTACTATGCCTATAGCAATGCGATGAAACGGGAGCGCGAAAGTGCACAGGTCAGCACCGATGCAAGGAGATGGCTGTAGAATGCGAAGACCGTGCGCCACCGTGGGCGGTGGTGGCCGTGCCGGCGGTGCCGCTCAACTTAGCGCTCGGCGTCCGCCGAGATCAATGTTGCTTAGGGCGGCCCTCACCCCATCTGCTCTTTAGCTCTCCCTCCCATCGCCCAGCCCATTCACCACTTCAGCCATCCGTACGTCTCTTATCGGTTTCATTATACTGGAACAGAGCTCACTATCTTGTCAGATATTTACCCGTCTTTCATCTGAACCATGGCCGACCAATTGGTGCGTCATTTCCACCGCTAGTTGCCCTTTGCCCTTGCTCATTGTATCTCGCTATTCTTTTCAGTCTGAGGGTGCGCTTCAACACCAGCACATTAATATCGTGACTTGAAGTGCTGATTATGACTCTTTGTGTGCGCCTATAGAGCAAATCTCTGGTGCGTTTTCAATATGGTGCACGTTGCTGCGGTTGCTTACTGGGTGCGATCGCAGAGTTCAAGGAGGCCTTCTCCCTGTTCGACAAGGGTACGTTCTCTTGACATATTTGCATATGGGTAGAGCTGACTAGGATCCTGTTTTCTTGTCCGATCTCTCATCATCGCCCTGAACCCCGTTCCCTGCGCGCCTACACGTCCTTGGAACATCACGCGGTCACTTCGTCTTATCGACACGCGCCTACAGACGGCGATGGCACGATCACCACCAAGGAGCTCGGTACCGTCATGCGCTCGCTCGGCCAGAACCCCACCGAGGCCGAGTTGCAGGACATGATCAACGAGGTTGACGCTGACGGCAACGGCACGATCGACTTCCCCGAGTTCTTAACGATGATGGCGCGTAAGATGCGCGACACAGACAGTGAGGAGGAGATCAAGGAGGCCTTCAAGGTCTTCGACAAGGACGGCAATGGCTACATCTCCGCTGCTGAGCTTCGTCACGTCATGACCAACCTTGGTTCGTCGTCTCTTGTCTCATGCTCGCTTCTCGTACTCATATAATCTGCAGGCGAGAAGCTGTCTGACACGGAGGTCGATGAGATGATCCGTGAGGCAGATGTTGACGGCGATGGCCAGATCAACTACGAGGAGTTCGTGAAGGTTAGCTGATGCCGCCTGTCGACTGGTTCCCTTGCTGACGCCATTCGTAGATGATGCTCTCAAAGTAAATATCTTGCTTGTCTAAAGGTGTATGCTGCGCTGCGTTGATTCTGGACGGTGTCCCCATGGAGATGTGTACTTTGTACTAGCGTGTCGTGGAATGAACCCAAGAAACATGTGCTTTCTCTCGAACATCGGTATACTGGAGCTGCGCCCTAGTCAAAAACTTTTCCATGGCGGGTATGAGTACTTAAATGTATAAACGGAAGAGTCCGATTCGACAAATCAAGCGTGCTCGTCGTCGGAGACCGCTCCCCCATCCGAAGAGTCATCCCCCTCTCCCTCTCCCTCTTCTGCGCGCGCACCTTCCTCTTCCGTTTCAGCATCAGCATCATCAGGTTCATCACTGCCCTCAGTCGCCTTCGCAGACTCAGCAGTAGCCGCGGCTTCTGCCACAGCAAGCTCACGCTGCGCCGCAGCTGCACTCGCGTCACTGAACAACTTCGCAAGGCGAGCATGAGGTCGCGCGGTCGCAGCGTGCAGAGTCTCCTTGACGGGCTTATAGTTCGGATGAACATAGACTGGCAGATGGTGCGCGTTGGACCAGTAGATCCATGCCAGCGGTACGCGCAGTGGCTTCGAGCGATTGAGATGCAAGTCGCCAATCCACACGATCTGCGGGTCGTTCCAGTCCGCACCGTGAGGATCGTGGCCTTCGCTCGTGATGTCCGTAGTGCTGGTGGCACCGTCCGGTAGAGCAGGTGGGATATCGTATTGAACCGTGGCGAGTGCAGCGTGAATCTCTTCGTCTTCGGTCTTGTCGGGGTTGACGTCGGTGTCTGTGATCCAGTCCAAACCCTCGAAAGGATCGTAGCGCGTTGGCGCCAGGAAGTCACCAGCCTCCTTCGTTCTACGGTACATGAGTTTGAATACGCCATAGGAAAGGAGGGGGAATGACGTACAATTGCTCCCTGAGGTCAACAATCTCTGCTTCTGTCGCGTCGGCATGCTCAAGAGCGACCTTGATCCATCCCCTCTCCTCCTCAGTTATCGAACCGGGGTAGTCGGAGGACTCGGCCTTGACAGGGTGCATTGTGATCGGAGTAGGAGGTAGTAGGCCGTCCAGGGGCTCTAGTTTGACGTCGTAAGGCTCATCCTTGACACCAGCTCCAGCGCTGAAGAGTGAGCGCTCTCTAGGGGGCGCAGGTTCCAAGTAGGCGTTTCTGCATTGGCCTCGTGAGTACGACTCAAAAAGATGGAAATGAGAATCGCGACGGACAGTATGCGCCTCTGCACGTTGATGTTTGTGTGCTCGCGATCCAAAAGATCCAACGTGTTCCGAATATCCTCTTCCTCCTTGGTCATCTCAGGCGGACCACCCTCCGTGAACTGATGGAAGGTATACCGCAGATCCTGACCCTCTTCGTACTCAAACGTCCCGTCGTTCAGTGGCTCATTCGAGCTCGGCATTGTCAGGCCGAAAGCTACGATATCGCCGTTCTTCAGAAGACGGCCATCATCGGCCCCTGTTCCCGCCTTCACGCGCGTATTATTTACCTGAACCGGTACATTCAGCGTGTGCCTGGAGAGAAGTACCAGTACGGATACGCACCCACGTTCCATTGACAGAGCCGAGATCGAAGAGTCGGATGTGAGATTCCTTCACGTCTTCGCGATCCCAGACGAGGACACAGTGGTTCCAACCTGCAGCACGTCCTTCAGCAGTTGTATCTGTAGTCGACCGGCGGAAACCACGCACTGATTTGGCGAGGCTGAAGCATGAAGTCGTTATGAGGTCCCCGCCCAATGGACCACTCGTACTTTGGCTTGACGAGGTCGAGGCGAGGTACATGGCTTGTCCATTGTGCGCACCAGGGCACGAAAGAGGCGTATGTACGCGGATGAGGTCGCTGAGCGACAAAATCGCAAGCTGAGCTTGAAGCCATAGCAGATGCTGCTGTGTATGGGTGTATGTGCCGGTGGTTAGGATGAAAAGTTGATGGTTTGCGGTATCACGGCGCCAGGGTCTTTAGCACGGTGGCGAACAATAAGACCCGGAAATGGCACAACAACAGACCGCATTGGGAACAAGAGGGGTTGCTACAGTCGCGGACAATCAAACTCAACAACTCGGCTTGGGGCGGAACGGCTGGTCCGTTCGGCGCGATTTTGGCACCACTGAACTCAGCTGGACGAGAGGAGTCCAAAAATGTACTCTACTTGATTTTCCCACGGGTTTTTGGCGTTGAGCCAAATTTTGGGCCATTTTCGCGGAACTTTTTTGCGTCCATGCCGTCCAAAAGTGTAACGAGGGCTCTGCGGATTAACCAAAACAGTGAAAGAGTGCTGTTACCCCGCGGGAAGGGGCAAAGCCGAGGTCCTGCAGACGGCAGGTTGCACGCCGCCTGGCTCTGTAAGGTGGCTCATCGCGTTTCATAGCTCGTCTACCGCAGAGAAGTTGTTCGTATAGCCGATAGCTACCTGTACATATTATTTTTATCAATTAAAACCGTGGGAAAGGTGTTGAGCCAAATTTTGGGGGGTCCCAAGAGTAAAAGTCGGAATTTCGGGTCATACGCGGTACAGGTGGACTCAGCTCATCGAGGAGAGTCCAAATATACCATTTTTGCAGCGTTCCCACGACTTTCATACGGGTTGTCGAGTTTGCTTGTCCGCGACTGTAGGCGAAGGATGCAGGGTTCATATCATCGTTAGAAGGAGTATATAATAAACGGTATCACAACTAGCTCTCGAGTCTCGCACGACGAACAAGGCGTCGGCGGCCGGCGATGCAGGTGGCGGTCGAAGGCAAGCCACTTCGCGATTCGCCCAGGAGACTGCTGTCGCTGCGCGTCTCAGGAGTTGGCGTACGGTGCCGGCTCTCACTCGAGTCAATGCTTGCCCGTAGGTATAACTTTGGCTGCGTGAACTGGGCGTACTGTGCTGCCAGCTGCGCTCGACAGTAGCTGTCTGCAGCTGCGCACTGTAGCGCGCGATAAACCATCACTTGTATTCGTATACATGATTGCAGTACCGAGTGCGAGAGCTTCGTTCTCTGAAACAGTCGCTTGGCTATAGCGAACGTGTCCAGTCAACCAGGTGTACGATTGACCGCGACGCGTACGGGAATAGCCGACAGCAACGCGGTCACCTGCAGATATGACGTCACGCGTTGAGCTCGTCATGGGCGCGTTCCTTGGCGTACCCTCGGACCTTCTTCTGCAGCTGTGCCCGCAGGCCGCCCAACTGGGCGTGTCCGGCTCCCCTGAGAGCTCCATGGCTTATGCATACGTCAGGGCGGACTTGTATAAGAACGATGGACGTCAGATTGGAGATCTATCACACACAACCTCACTCACCTACTCTCTTCCAACCACTCAACCAATACCAATCACCATGTCCAAGATGTTCGACAACTTGAAGTCCAAGATCGGTGGCAACAAGAACGAGGAAGAGCAGCAGTTCTCCATCCAGCCGCACCCGGCTGTACGTACACACCCTTCAAGCTATCCTCTGCGCCCATGCTCACCTCTACTGTAGAAGACCAACGATCCCGCCGATCTTCAAGGCGATCAGCCCGGCGGTGGCCTCAACTCTCAGCATGAGCCCGCATCCGCGTTCCACGCGCGTGGTCCCTACCAGCCACCATCGCACATCACAGACAACCTCGAGCAGCCTGCTGTAAGTCCACACAATTCCGTCGCTTTGACTAGAGTGCTGACTTTGATGTTCCCAGTCTCGCGATGAGTTGCGCGCGCGCCAGGCTGAGCTGAACAAGTAATCGCTCAATGACTCGATGACCGCCGTCGCTAGCCATGGATACCCTTGATATAGTAGGATGTGTACGATGTACGATTAGAACGCCGAACGGAACTGTATACATTCATATAATGCGAACCCTGTTACTCGATATTTGTTTCTGTTCAGCCGGCTTGATCTATACGCACGCAGTACGCACGCGCAACGGTAAATCGGGTACAGAGGCGCACGATCATACTAGATACTGGTATATGAACGACTCCAAAGCTTGAATGGAGGATACCCGTCCGAGCCGCGCAGCCTACACGCCGACGAGTATACCTCCGTCAAGCTAATCGTCGTGGTCAGGCTGGTTTGGAGAGGCAAGTGACACGGAAAGGCTGACCTTCAGCATTGCCCCAGACACGAAGCTGCCTGCCCGACTGGCAAGGTACAGTACTGCGCCAGTGATATCTTCCTCGTTACCAACACGGCCGATGGGGACGAGATATCCGAACTTCGATATGAAGCTGTTCGGGTTGTTCAAGTCGTTGATCTCGCTCGGGATGTTGCCCATCGCGATCGAATTGACACGCACGCCGAGCTTCGTGAACTTGCTCGCTAGGTTCTGCGATATCGACTCGGCTGCAGCCTTCGTGGCGGTATACAGATGGAGTTGGGAGTCGCGCGAGACGTATAGTGCCGAGATGGACGTGTTGTTGATGATGTTACCGCGACCCTGCGCCTTGCCGCCGTTCGCGGCTGCGCGTTCAAGGTGAGGGAGGAAACTCGCCGACATCCACTGCATAACGATTGCACCTAAGGTAAAGGGCAGAACATGTTACGCCGTACCCTAGACGTACTTGGATGGAAGAGGTGTTAACCGCGAAGCCCTTGGCCCATTCATCGTCGTCCGCCTCAAGCAAAGCCCGGCTAATCACGTTGACGTTCGCGCCATCCTTGTCCCATGTACCGTCCTTGGTTATGATGCCGGCGTTGTTGACTAAAACGTCTAGTCTTGCTGGACCCGAAATGCCGCGGAGGCTCTCGGCCTCTTCGAAGGCCTTGACAAGCGCGGCACAGCCGGCCTTGCTCGAAACATCACCCTGAATGGGCACGATGACCTTGTGTAAGGTTGCCGTCTTCTGCAGCGCCTCAAGTCGGCGGCCAGTGATGTATACGCGTTCTGCCCCTGCGAGCGCGAAAGCATGCGCGATGTACGATCCGATGCCGGAGCCAGCGCCTGTTACGAGAGCAACACGGCCATCGAGCGAGAAGAGAGTGTTCAGGTCGATAGGTGACGACATGGTGTAAGTGTCAATATCTGCCCGAGTTTCTGCATGTTGGGTCCCAGTGAACAAGAGCTTTTAGCTCGGTGCGTCGAGTGGATATAACAAGAAGGCGGCTAGCTCGGGGAAAAATACGCGTTGCAGAGTGTTCGGGAATGTAGTGGATCTATGCACCAGTACAGCCAGCAGAAGCAGTCGCCTTCGACGTATCGTGTATCAACGCGGCTTTGCCGTCGCGAATGGGTTCTTAGCCGTCTGGCGGGTATTGGAAGAGCGCATAGTCCTCAGGTAGATTAGTTGCGGTGCTGACGCACAGAAGGACTTTCCGCTGAGTATAAGCTGGCGTTCCCCTCGCTTTGCGTCTTTTCAGTGTCGCCTAGGACGAAGGAGTTACCTTCCGATGGGCACGAAGTACGTAGCCATTGGCGTGGCCCAGATAGTTTGCAAATCGGGAGACGTTTGTTCTACCCATCGCAAAGAAAGAAGCATGCAAGGTGCTTTTGAACACGGCTATATTATGAAGTATACCGGCGGATGCTGGCGCCTGGCGAGCGGGTGGCTGGCGGGTCCAAGGACTTTGATGCGCTGCTCGCTACGAAATTGGTCCGTGAGAGCTCCCTTGCCGACATGCCGACCCGGCCCGTAATGCCGCCCATCCATGACTGGACCAGCAGAGACCAGCAGTCTTCGTTGCAACGTCGATCTTGAGCTTCATGGCTGTAATGCCCATCTCGCTCGTTCGTACGTCAGGTCAGGCTGCACTAAGAGCAAGCATGCTAAAGGATAAAATGCAGGCTTTCAGACCCTTTGTACTCGCGACGACCCTGGGTCTTGCCCTGGTCATCCAACCTTCAACATTACTAGACTCTCGGCTTTTGAAGGTCTGCGCCTATCCGTGACCATTGTGGCTAATATGACAGCACTCTATGGTACACATGACTCTATTTCACCTCGTGTGGCGCCGTGGGCTCACGTACTAGTGCATATCGTACACTCCGAGAAACTCCGGTAGTATCCCCTGCGGCTCGCCTATCTAAGTTTCATCGTGGTAGCCAACGGACGTCCATCTAATATGCGCCTCAACATGGTCAAGCAGGTAACGTGTATAGGGATTATCACATCGGGATGCTCTACAGTCCGAACTCCGTGAAAGCGTGACTGGTTGAATTTTACCTTATGTTCACGACCCTAACGTACGACATCCAGTCTTTATAGAGCCTTCAGGACAACCTTGGTACGCTCCTTCAATGCTCTGCGTGAATCCAGGGAAGCTGAATGCGATGATAGCGATGGGCCATACCGATCTGTCTCTACAACGCCAGCTACGGCGTCCTCAAGCGAAGCTCACGCCAGAAACGACACGTCAAACCTCCGTGAGCGACGGTAGCGCGCTGCTCGGCACTTCCATCGACCATGACCGTCTTCGACTCGAAGCCATCATTCGCTCTGGAGGGTCCAGCGTGGTATTCCGAGCCCTCGACAGAGCTGACGGCCGCGAGTACGCGGTGAAATGCATGCCCCGGGGTACAAAGACCTCCGAAACGCATGCGAGGCACGTACGCGAGCGCTCTCTGCACATGTGCGTTGACGATCACCCGGGAATCACGACGCTGCACCGCGCTTTTGCTCAAGGAGAGCACGTCTTTTTCGTCTTCGACCTATACACAGGTGGCGACCTTTACGGTGCCATCGAGCGCGGCGTCTTCATCGGAGATGACAATCTCGTGCGCGACGTCTTCTCACAACTCTGCGACGTCATAGCGCATTGCCACGCACGCGGTGTGTATCACCTTGATGTCAAACCGGAGAACGTCCTGTGCGATAGCCATTCATCCCGCATTGCCCTCGCGGATTTTGGTTTGGCTACGACGCTTCCCATGATCAGCATACGTCTATCCGAAAGTAAGCTCTACGCGCCACCCGGTCTGTAACCCCCTCCCAAAGAAGCTCGCATGTTTGCTCATGGCTGTCACAGAATGCTATCGAAATCTGTGCGGCGAAGCTAGTGCTACTCCAACCTCAGCAAGCGACGTATGGGCTCTCGGCATCATCCTCGTCAACCTTATCACTTCCGTCAACCCATGGCACGCCGCTAGACCTCAGGACCCCAACTTCGCCCTATACATCCAAGATCCCCGAATTTACTTCGACCCGCTACACCTGCCAGCGGACGTCAAAACGCTCATACTGCGCGCACTCGCGGTCGATCCGTACAGGCGCATCTCGCTGGATGGCATGCGCGCAACTGTGAAGAAAATACCGTCTTTCTTTCCCGCGAGGCGACCCTGAGGACAAAGAGTTGAATATAGATTCGGACGAATCGGAGGCGCGCACGTACAAAGAGTCTCTCGCATGGCTTGCTGAGCGAATGGCTTCCGGCTCTGCCGCTAGGGAATCATTCTTGGCGTGAGGATGAGGGAGTCGGCCGGGTGTTGGTTGTAACGTTCTACACGGATTACTTTTGTTACCGATATTCTTACAGTGGCACATGTCTCTTTGTACGGATTGGCACGAGTTACATATGCTTTCTCGTTTTGTGGTCGTAACTGACCGTGGGATATTTACATGTATGCGCTCATGCAACGATAGTCGCGTTTGTCGCGTGCCACCACCGTGCTTCCCCTCCACCTGAGTCCTCGTGTACTCCGCATGGTGGTGGCGATACAAAGACTGACGAGATTTGAGCGAGGCGACGCCGTTCTTCTTCTTCTTCTCCGCCGTGGCCCCACGCAGCAGCGCGCACATAAGAGCAACTTGGCCACAGACTACGATTAGGATCGCCACTGACTACCTCTTCACTGTACCACTCTCAACGTCTCCGCCTATTAATCATGCAATCGGAAACAACGAGTACCGCTCTCATTGGCACGGGCTCAGGCACCGTTACATCCTACCACCCGCTTTTCACGATGGAGGAAGCAGATATCGTGTTGAGCTCGTCCGATGGTGTCCTCTTTCGGTAGCGTGATCTCGTACCTCACGTTCGTTCGTAGTGGCTCAAGCGATGCCCGTGTAGTGTCCCATCTATTACTCTGAAGATGACGTCTGGCTGGTTCAGGACGATGTTCAAACTTCCTCAGCCGACATCCTCGACCCGGCAGGCCAGCTCGCCTGAGACAATCGCGCTGTCCGAGGAATCGTCTAGTCTGGAGCCGCTTCTGCGAATGGTATGCGGTCTTCCTGTGCCGCAGCTCACCACCTGGGACGAAGTCGATCCGATCCTTGCCGCTGCGGAAAAGTACGACTGCCCTGGCGTGCACAGTATCATCCGCATCCTCTCGCACACCGCTACCTTCATGGATCAACCTCTGCGCCTATATGCGGCGGCATGTCGGTACGGATGGCACGAAGAGGCCATGCTCGCCGCAGAGATGTCACTCGTCCTTGATCTCAACGATCCTATGTACCATGGAGACCTTATAAAGCTCAGGACGCCCGCCTTGCTTGCACTTCAAGGACTCCATCGGGCGCGTCTCGTGGCCTTCCGCGAGGCTCTGAACCAGCCTCCGTTCCTGACTGCAGCTCAGATGGCGGATACCGTAAGCCAGCGGTGTAGCCGCTGCTCTGAGCAATTCGAGTATGGCGCCTGGCGCGACCTGAAGTACGCGATGGAGCGCGAGCTCGAGCGGCGGCCGATGGGCGATACTGTACTCAACGGACTCGAGGATTGGCCCGTGGCGAAGATCTGCTGGAGCTCTCAGTGCAAGCGACCACAGTGCACAGCGCATGTATATGATCGCGTCAGCAGCTCGCGCGCGATCCGCGAGACGATCGAGGCTCTCCCAAGAGCAATAGAGGTGAGCTCCTTCTAGGATGTTGGTGTTCGTGTGCTAACTCCTTGCAGATCCCGATGGACTGACTAGTAGTAGGTATAGATATCGCAACTGCCATGGATTGGCTATATAATCGGCGACAGTACTCCTTGCCTTCTTCTCCCGTTGTTGACAACCCGACTGTAGAATACCCATGGCGCGTAGCGCTAACTGTGTAGTGTCCCACATTGCTTTTGTATCCGTATCGTACATGTAGAACACGTTCTTGTTTCGTAACGACGTATGTAGAATCTTACAAAGAAGTGATCGTCTCTGGCCAGAAACCCTTCTTCCCTTGAGTCTCCTCCCACCATGGTACGTCATGAGCCAAAAGTACGCGCACCCGCGGCACCTTCGTGAGAGCATGGATATTCGCGATGGTCTTCACGGCCTCAGCATGGTTCGTATGCATCTTACAGAATGCATGCCCGTGTGCGTCCTCGCCCATCGCCATACGAACTTCTCCACGCAGGAGCCGCCAGTCATGAACGGCATCACCAGCGAGGTACAACCAAGCGCCGTCTGAGGACGTGCGCAAGAGGAGGTTGACATGGCCTGGCATATGGCCCGGGGCATCGACGACGTACGCGCTTCCGTCGCCGAAAAAGTCGTGAGCGCGGAAAGGCCCTAGCGGCGACCATCCAGCCTGCTCGTCCAATACGCGTGTGCGTTCACCAGGCAGTAGGTCCTGGGCGATCTGCGACTTTTGGTCCATGGGATAACCCTTGCTCGCGACCTCTGCAGTCTCTGGGTGCACGACGATCTTCGCACGGGGGAAGCGGGAGGGGTCGCCCGAATGGTCACAGTGAGCATGCGAAAGGATGATTTGAGTGATCTCTGCGGGGTCAAGTCCTCCCTCGCGTAGCTTATCATCGAGATGCGCGGACACGCGGATGGGTGCGGCGTTTTGCAGAGCAGAGACGCACTCGGGCGGTAAGCGCTCGTAGTCCTTGCGAAAGCCGAGGTCGAAGAGGAAGTACTTCCTCGTTGCGCTGTGCTGGATAAGGAAGGCGAAGCAGGGTACGTCCCAGCGTGACGCGGGGTCAACGTCCCGAGAGTCGAAGATGAAGTGCGAGGGAAGAGACAAAATGCCAGCCTCGATGGCAGAGACGACGCAAAAGGCTTGATCTTTGTCGGGCGGTGGTAGGCTAATGACGTTGAGGGTAGAGGATGACATCGTGGGAGCGCGTAGTAGTTGCAGCAGGGAGAGCAGTTGTTGAGAATAGGGATTGACAGAGGTATATAAGGTAGAAGAGAAGACGGGGCCGAAGGTAGCGGAGCCGGGGGAGTCATAGTCAGATTGTTGGCGATAGAGCGATTGTATAACTGCATACTGCATGGGACGAACGACGATCACAATGTGATGGTCGAGCCAGGAGCGCATCGCTCATCCGTAAGCTCGCCTACAAACTCGGCAGCCTGCTGCTGCATCTTCGCCTCATCAGCCCAGTGCTTTGACCTGACTTTGTCATATCCAGGCTCGCCATCCTGTCCGTATATGCGGAGTCTGGGAACGCGCGAACCTGCGTATGCTCTTCTCTCAAGCCACGCGCTGAGCTCTGTCCACCATGCACGGATAGATGGGCCATACGAGTCCTGATAAGCTCTATAGGTCAAGATAGGCCTGATGGATAGAGTATTGAGAGCAGGAAGCACGCCCGGTGTTGGAAATAAGGGGAACCCTGGGGAATGGTAATTCCATGGGTGTTGTATGAAGACATCTGTGGTCTCCAAGCATAGGGATACTATGGTTTCGAGGGCGGAAGGCCATGCCTTGAACGTGGGCGCGTCCACTACGAGCTGCCGGACTGAACTGTCCTTCAGCGCTGAGGTAAGAATATCCACGATTTGACGATGGATGGGACCATCGGACGGGTTCATCGATTCGATACTCAACATGACAACCTCTGCCGCGGTGTCGGGAAAGTCGGAAAAGTAAGAGGGAAAAGATGCCAAAGCTGGGAATGACGCCACCTCAAGGTTGCACTTTGTGAATCTCGAATCCAGTTTGACTAACAGGCCATCGTAATGAGAGTTGTGCAAGATACGAGCGTGTGTTTTCGCGAAGTCTAGTGCGTCTCTGACGTCGTCTGAGCATTGGTGTGCCAGAATGAGGCGGGGAGGGCGAGGCGAGCCTAGCCAACCGAGGAGGCCATGTATATCCGCTGTAGGACCACCTCTGAGCTCCAAAGAACTCAATTGGGTGAGTTCCACAGGGAGCTCTTCGAAGATCGCATTCCACTGGACGTGCGAGAGGGATCTAGATCCAAATTCAAGTCGAAGCTGCTTTATCAGAGGGGAATTTCGGAGAATCGATACGATCCAGCTCAGGTTCGTTTGGGTCATCTCGACTTCCACAAAGGTTACGTGTAGCGATCGAAGTGCGGGGATCTTGAATTTCAGACCTGGCTTCTGTCCATATGCCATGAAGGGCCCAATATCGTCGTCTTCGACAAGGAACGTGACACGCAGAGAGTGGAGGTTTGGGGCATCGATACAAATATCACCCACGCTGGCGGACGACGGCGGCAAGTCTTCGTACAATAGACATATATCTTGCAAAAGCGGTCGGGCCTCGCAGAAGATCGACTTGTAATGACTGGTTTTGAGGTCGTAGGCAGTCAGCGCGCCTAGACGAGCCGCGTGCTGAACTGCTAACGTAACGAAATACTCGCGCCCCCAGCTGGTTGAATTTTGGGATCGTCTCGGGATAGGCCTAGTCATGCGCGGGATAAGCGCTCGCAGAGGTGCAGATTTTGAGCGAGCCAAAGCAAGTTTCCCTGGCTCTGCGGGAATGCGGAAGACGATAGTCGCCCAAAGAGACGGCAACGAGATGATGAGTGTTCTCCACCGTCTGCAGACCTCGGACAAACGCAGAAAGCCCAGAGATTCATCTCTACGGGAGAGATCTCCGATGCCGCGAGGAGAGTATATCGCCTGCGGAGGTTCTATTTGCGCAAGTATTGCAAGGAATAGACACGATATGTCGTCAGGGAGTGAGAGGATGGGTGCTGAAGTGACTGAGTAGTTCATCAGAATCGGTAGGTGGTATTATTTGGGCCTCGCATACTCACTGGCGTTCATGCCTGGCCCCTCCGCCATGGGTATGTACGGTATTGCGGTGAGGGTGTGCGGCAAGCAGCCACTGGCAGCAACGCCGCGAGATCAGAATGGGCGGCACTTTGGCTCTTACCATCATGGTGTGACCATGATCTCTCCCGCCCTCACTGTCCACCTGGAACACCTATGCCATACCATCTAAGGATTACTGAAGACCGAAAACCGCTTGTGGAGACCAGATAGAGGGACAACGTAGGCGATGGGTTTCGGGAATCGGGAGGCGTTGGGGATGAGACAAGGTCAAAGCATCGAGAGAGTTACAGCCAGCGTGTCGACATTTGTGCGTTCCTTGTAGTCACAATGCTCAACTTGGAAACTCATGACTATCACGGACAGGTACAATGACCGCAGCAACTTTGTCATCAAGAGCCCCAGATGTTGTCCCTCGTTCCAGCGGCCGAACTGTAACGCTACTTTCATGTCATCGCCCGAGAATAACACCATTTGTCACTCCCACCGTATATAGAGTTCCAATACCTGTTCATGACCGTTCATGATACGTGCGACCCGACAGGCTCTAAGTTCCAAGTCTGTTGTCTATCTCATTGTATGTCCATAGGCTCAGACGTTCACTGGCACAGCAGCAGCACGACATCAGCGACGGTACTGCAGTACTTATGTGCACCGCGTCCAGTTGAGTGAAGAAGGCGTGAATGGGCCAAAAAACCGCGAGCAACTATAGTAGTACTACACGGCTCATCCCAAAGACTTTAAGTGTCAAGGCCAGCCGCTATATATAACAAGATACATCGGGCGGATCGCGGTGTCATCAAATACGCACGTCGAGTCTGTATCGTAGGGCCCCAAATCGCCACCTAGCGCTGGCAACCCGCAAACCTAGAAATAATATATGAGGTCCTGCGGATACAATAATGATTGGAGAATAGGAATCATTAACCGAGTCGTATCCCACAGGAGGCGCTGCAATCCCAGTCATCGCCACGTGCGTCTCAAAACAGCGCCCCAGCACTACGTTGTTGAGAAGCATAGCCTTGTACCTTGACGGCTGGCCGGCATTCCGAGAGTATCGGTCGGCTCTGCAAGAAGCTTAGTTGGACGTGCAGGGTCTCCTTCGGCTGACTCACTTGGACGACGCAGTAGTAGTGTATATCCCCAAGCCAAACCTAAACAGCAGCTGTTCGTCAATAACCATATGATGGGCTTCAGGTAGTAACGCACATGCCCGTGGTTCGAGCATATTCCTTCCGGTAGTTCGTATCGATGATTCGGCAAAGAGAACATCTCATGTCTTTGCATAATTGCAAGACCATCCCATCATCTCCGAGGTTGCACTGTCGCCGTGTTGCATGCCAGAGTCTCTGCTCGTTGCCGACGTGCGTCCTGGCGGCATCAGTGAGCACACAAGCGGCCCCAAATTCGCGCGACTTTTTACTGACGCGTAATCTTTGTGCGCACTGTCATCCGATGTGACACTACCGGGATTGATCCTGTAAACATAGCGCACAGATGGGCGCCGGAGACTGATATCTCGCCAGGAAGTCGAAAACTGGTAAGAAACTGAAGCAGGAGTTGTGAGTATACAGACGTCGCATTAACAGATACTCTGCCGGACTCACTACTATTGACTTCAGAACCGGAAGGTACAAAGTCCAGGCGTTGTATCTCCGTATTTGAGTCGCCTGACACAGTGAGTCTGGTGAGCCAGCGTCAGTAGTAAACATCAGGAGCGACATATGGATGAAGCAAGACGCGCCGATTGCGGATACCACAAGATGCCTCCATCCTCGATACAAGATCATGCCAGAGTTCTGGTAGTCTCCATTGGCTCGTCCCATTCATGTACTCCACGTAACATTCATCCCGATCGGTTGGGCTCAGATGCACGTTCTGAACAGTCAGCAAGTTCCGGTTCAGCATAGATCAGAGGACTTACTCGCACGTCACCCGCTGTAATCAGCTTCATGACAGTGTCCGATAATCCATGGCTCCGTATGACACCATTCTCCTCGACGACGACCCAACTGCCAGCGTAACCGAACGATGCGCACCGTAAGGGGATGCGATACCCATTCTTGTAGTTGCGCAGGATCACGTCAGAGCGCGACGCATAGAGGCTCGTGGTCGTAGAGACGATGTAGTACCCTTGTTGCCCAAAGGCTACCCATTGTATCTCCTCGTTCGACTTCCATATGCGCCAAACTTCGGGGTACGCAGCTCGCGTCTTGGGAGACACTGGGTCGAATGAGCGACTGCAACTAAGGATGATGAAAGAGTAGACATACGCCAGCTTATCCCATCCCGTCTCCAGAAACATGCGCCACGTTGTCCAAGGCATAATACTTGCGGTACCCCTTCCTGTGTCAACTGCGCTTCGACAGAGTCATCAAGATCATTCCTGAGTCCCGGCGCGTCAACATCAGCCCTGCCGTTTGGCTATGGGTCGCTTTACGGACCAGTCGGCTCGTATTCCATCTGACACGAAGAGCGCATACCCTTCGTTTCCGAAGGAAAATACGATTCTCTGATGGAGAGCGCGTCCTATCATACGTCAGTGTACACCTCACACCACAGCTATAGCTTCGACATACCCTCGGCGACCCTCGGCTCGTCGACACGGACGTCTGGGAAGCCACATTATAAGGACGAATATTGTAGTTCTGGGAAGACATGCCACTTACCCATTCCGATGACATCTTCGATATCGTGGCACCGCCACGAAGATGGGGTGCACCCGACAGTCTCGCCGTCAGTGTACTCAATGAAGAAGTAACTTGGCGAAACAGCACTGAGCTGAACATTCTGTTGCACGTCGTGCGAAGATGTTAGCTGTCATTGCAAGCACGTTGTGTAGCCAATTCGAAGCTCACCCTGATGGGCTTCTTCTTGAAGGCCATCTGGATCTCCGCAGAAACATCCTCTGAACAATAGGCCATGCCTGTAACATCTACGCACGCCCACGCACCGCTATACCCGAACGATGCAGACAGTAAGGATGAAGCATGTTCCTCGCCATCTTTGACGCGCATCATGTCCTTATTGGAGCAATGCAACTGTACGTCCGTTGCGACAACGTACTCCCCTTTCGGGCCAAACGCTACCCAAAAGACGACCTCGTTCGATTGAACGATATCATAGACGCGCGGATAAACCGTAGCTGCAGAATTGGATACTGTTTTCAGCGTCAATAAAACCAGAATGAGACAACTTTGTGCGAGCGGTTGTGCAGCAACGTACGCCAAGACAGCCCTTTCGTTCCGCGTCGCGGTGCCTCATTGAAGAACCAGGTGTCGTCTTCTCCGAAGGAAAGAGCCTGCATGTGCCTGTCTCTGAGAAGCGTAGCCAGTTGGTCTGGCACATTCTCCCTGATGACATTTTAGTCGGCTTCACCTATACCGGTGTAGTACACGAGACAGAACTGACCATACGATCTTCTCCCCATGCGCGGCGCAATACCGTCCTTCAGATGGACCAAACGCGAAGATCATAGCAAGCACTGCCAAGCTGAGGTGATGATGGATGCAAAAAGGCAGGAACATAGGCGCTCGGCACAGGCCATAAGAGTGCATCTAGGATCGTGGGACACTAGTACTTCGGACGATCGGACGCTTCGCGACTTCGCCGGATGCGGTCCACGAGATACCTAACAGGCATTGCCTTTGCCTGTAACTGTAACGGGCACGTTAGGAATAGGCAATATAATGATCATCGAAGTAGACTTGCCGGTGGCGAGGGCTTCTTCCCAAGCTTGATACCCATCTTGCGCAACTCAAAGCAGACGGACGGGACTAGATGGGAGAAGTGATGGCATATGATAATTGCAAAGTGTGCCTATCCTATTCAAAGTACAAGGACCGAGAGGCGTATGGAATACAACAATGGAGAGGTGGGAGGAATGGCTAAAGGTGCGCAGAAGTTTCCAAACTCCGCCTATCGGAAAATCTGCTCGAGGAGTTGCGCGTCGCGGAAGCCATTGCACGCCGAAGCCAATGGCGTACCATATGTAGAGGATGGAGTTATAAGCTCATGTCGTATTAGTATGTACAATTTATGAAGGAATGGGTTTCGAGAACGCACCTTTTTGAAGCCACCCTTGAGCACATTGGCCAGTTATCGACCTCACCAGCCCTTCTTCACCTCCCCGATCACGTAAACTGTTCACGTTAGAACGCCCTCTTCCTAGAATCCTCCTCCGTCTTGTTGCACGAGTATGCCTGATCTAATCCGAAACCCCATGGGCGCAGCTAGGCTATCACAGAGGCAAAGTTGCAGCGATGAGTGTGGTGCAAAGTACGGCGACCGTAGATTGGTCTTGTTCTGCAATATTAGGCGGATGCATATGTGCACTAATGGGTAGGCTTGCGAGGACGGGCAATAGTGATGGCGGCGGGCGGTGAACAAGCGTGCCCGCCAGACGCGCAGAGGGGTGCTCAGTGGGTAAATACGCCGGTGTGGTTGGAACTTTTCTTTGCTTTTGAGCACTATCGAGTACGTATGCGCCCCAAGTTCGAGAAGGGAGGTACAGTATGGTTCATGGCGGCTGAGAGTGAGTGCAGACGCTTGCGCAGCGCGTCGGCCGAGGACCCTGACGAAGTCGCGTCGAGGTCCGATCAACTTCCGTGTAAACGTCCTCCTGCCCACTATTTTGCTTCAACGGGCCTGAAAAGCGGCTCGAATGATGTCGGTGACTTATAGAGGTACAGCCTGTGAAAGGCGTAGCAAAATTCGCCTCGGAAAGGCATCAAATGGGCCCATCTTTCCGGCCAAAATGCCTAAAATGACCCGTTTCCGTGTACATGACCGGATCGGACCTATATTCGGGCTAGAGGCGATTTCGTTGACACCGGTGAAGGTCACCCGCGGAATCGCGAGCTTAGAGCGAAACAGCGCACTCGTCAAACAGCTTGTACGTGTGGAGGTCCGAGTCCTGTCCGAGTCCTGATACGAGCCAGGTTGGGGAGCGCGGTGGTAGTAGAACGAACGTTGAGTAACAATCCGCGGCCATAGCCGCGGCAGCACCTGATAGGAAGTTTGGTCTTGACCATCATCATACCCTTTGACTACCCCTTCCCTCTGTATCCAATAAATTCCGCCATAAGGACGTCCTACAGTTATACTTCGTGATCGCGTGAACGCTTCGTTGCCGCACTCTTGGTGTGAGTTCGCCAGGCGGCAACGCTCCGTCGCCGCAGTGGGCACTTGCCTGCTTGACGCGCTCAATAAGGCTCGGCCGACGCACAAGGACCGACTTTCTCAGGCTTTCTCCGGCGTCCATTCATCGCTTGACTTTAGCCTATACAACTCCGGGTGCGACTCTTCCCAGCCCTACATCAGCAAGACGTTTCAATCTGCTACTGGGTTAGGATAAAGTGTGGCGATACGTTGCACATGGTCTGTAGGAGCGCTTGTTTACGCTTTACACCCCATCCCCCTACTCTCGTTAGTGTGCCGGACTTCACAGGAATCGCAGCCCTACGCTGAAACTGTTAGCTGATGGACTCGGGTAAACGTTGACACGTCCTTGAAGAAGCCTGTATCGCTATACGCGATTCTATTCGTCGATTTTTTTTCGCAATCAAACCTCGCACACGATAAAACCGGTCGGTCAGGTCCTTGATTCAGCTTTGCTAGTATACTGAACCAATGTTGTCAAGTGATTCACTTAAGCGTAATCCACATTATGGGCGCGCTCTACTGGCCAGATGGCGCGCATTCGGTCATGGACGCGCCGCTCAAGAGGCGTGGGCCTCTTTGCTACACTTGCGGAAGCTGGCAGCGCCCACTGTCTACAATCAGACAAAGGACACGGATACTCCTCGTACATGTTTGAGCACTCCTTCGAAAGACACGCTAGCGGCGCATCACAATCATGGCGCGCGCGTCTAGAGCTGTAAATACCCTCAAGTCAGGATCATCAAGCGCGTTTGCTCCTATCCCCACCCATCAACAGCCGCCACCTTTACCTCTCATACCGTTACTACTACTCCGTTGTACTCAGCATGATGCCCTTGCTGGAGGGAGCGACTGCGAAGGATACGAAGGACAAGCAGACTGAAACCGTTCCCCAACCTACGGGTGGTCAAACCCCACCGGCGACCAACACGACGCCCAAGGGAGTATCTGCCAAGGACTCTGAGGCCGAGTGGAAACGGCAACCCTTCGCCGAATCTGAGAGCAATGATAAGAGCGGCGATGAGCTCTGGTATACTTACCTGCGTGTCGCTCACCACGAGGATAAAGCCAACATCGAGCGATGGACTGGGTCTACTACCGGTATACTGACATTCGTGCGTCAAATTCGACTGATATGGTCGTAATCTTGAACTAACGTCAGTTACTTCAGACTGGTCTATTCGCTGCTACTGTTGCCACCTTCTTGACGGCGAGCTTACCAAGCCTTACGCCTAACTCCGGACCTGATACCGGTACACAGACGGTGGCGTTGCTGGCGCAGTTGGTGATGGCGGCGAACTCTACCCCCGTCATTGCTGCTCTCGAGTCTTCATCTGTACCTGCCACTGTACCGCGAGAGGCTGTCATTGTCAACTCTCTCTGGTTCCTGGCACTTGTGCTTTCGCTGGTCTGCTCTCTTCTGGCGACGCTTATACAGGAATGGACTAGAGACTATCAGCGCGCCAGCGAACGTCGCTCTTCAGATATGACAATTAAGCAATTCTCCTATAACCATGTCTTCCAGCGCATGGGCGTTGAACGCTGGGGCTTTGATAACGTGACATCTATCATCGTTGCCCTCATACATATTGCTGTTGCGCTTTTCCTAATTGGATTGGCGATATTCCTTTTTCACATACACCCCGTGCCGGCTTGGGTGGTCACAGCAGCTGCCAGTCTTGTGGCATTAGTATACCTCGTGACCAGTGTTATACCGGTTTTCCTGCACGCCTGTCCCTATCGCACGCCCCTCACGCCTCTATTCAGTTTTGTGTGCTGGTTGATGACTATGACCGTGCTGAGTCCTATAGTCATGTATGCGGGATATCAGTCGATTGTCTCGAAGCGCTGGAGCGATGTGCTTGACCTTCCAACACTCATGGCAAAACACATTTATGAATTGTTTGACCCGGATGTGGATTTTGTGTTGCTCAAGGATGTCCCGGATGCTCTTCAAAACATGTTTCCACATTGGTTGAATACCAGAATCAGTGCATGGAATGATTTCATGAACGGCTCTCGTATGCTATTTGTATGGGAACGAGTGAGCGGATACTTGTTGCAATCGAACGAGGATGAGAAGGCCGTGAGGGCACTTCTTGAATATATTCCGCACGAGCTAGAGACAACCGAGCCTCGCACGTTTGGTAGATTCTTGGTTCATGTGCGCCAACGTGACGCCTTTATGAAGCCCCTTGCGCAGCGAATGATTACTGTCAAGCCCGTGGAGACGAAGGCCGGGACTGGATCTTTGAAACTACTGGGGATGCTCCTTCAGGCTGAACACAGACATGAAGGCAGGCTGAGTATTCTTACCGGCAGGTGGGGAGCTATGCAACTTTACATCTTCGACGACTTCTCCGGCATCGTTGATAAACTTGACTCGATCAATAAACATGCTCTCCGTACTAGGAGTGACGCGACGCTGCTGGTTGAACTCACTAAATTTCGCTGGACAGTCATTCTCGTGCGTGCTAGATTGCTCCGAGAGCATGCACACAGGCGAACCAGATATCAGAAGTTTAAAGATGAAGAGATGTTAGCAGTGACTCCTCCTGCTGGAGATGAATACAGGGAGATTCAACCGTTGAACGATATACTGAAGAAGCTCGAGGGAATCGACGGTTTTTCTCTTCTCCCGTTATCCTCACTCAATGACGACTGGAATGAATGGCTCGATAACTTTGATGAATACAAAACCATCAGCTACAAGCTCGCGGTTCGAAATACGTTGACATTGCTGGCAACTCTAGTCTGGGTGCAGTTCGGTCAAGGCGGAGAAGCCGTTCAAACTAGTGAATCAGCGGCCCCGGATATGCAATCCACTCCGAGCCAGTCCAGCGACACCGAAACATTGGAGCTAGGTTTTGGACCGCAACCGAGACTTGACTACCTCCAAGAGCGCTCATGGATGTGGGATTGGGCGAATTATGGAAAGCCAAGTACGACTCCGCAGTTCTCATCTTCATCCTCATCTCGGCCTCAACCATCCGATGTATTCTTGTTTCTACTTGGCTGCGTCCAAAAACAAGGATTTCAATGGCAGGAGACTGATCAAAAGTTCTTGGTGCCTACTAAAGATGATAACGACGTTTTGAGTCATGTTATAGCAGACTTGCTCAGTCGCCTTTATGTTCTGGTCGATTTTAAGCAGCCGCATGATGTCGACACTCGCATGAAACGAGGCTGGAGACAGTTGAAAGTGCTCGGTCTTAAATTTCGGGAGACAAAACCCGACACGGACATGAAATCTGAGAGGCAAGAGGAGGGTCAATCGGAGACGAAGGACAAGGCGGAAGGGAATGGAGGGAATGGAATAGGGAATCAGAATGGGCACAAGGTGGGCACAAGGGAAGGGGACGGAAATGAGAATGGGAGGCAGGCTGGTCTGGCGTCGAACATGAAGGAAAGCGAGTGATGGCCAAGTGATGGCTTCTCTTAGTACGTTATCTGTGGTCGCAAGCTGTAGTGAAAGCTTACCGCTTGCCTATTATTAGTGGAAGCATAGATCGTGATGCTGTTGTATTTGTTTGAGTTTCTCGGGATGCATTCACTGGCTGGACAGCACGCATTCGTATGATGATGAATTTCGTGCGTTTGAGGACGTGTTGGGAGAAGACAAGGCTCGCCGTCGCGTCGCGGCGGTCGTGAGTCTTCGATACCTACATGCGCCTAATCTTACCTACGCGTCGTATTAGTACATAACGTGCAGACAAGATGAGCGATATGGGATAAGGATTGAAACGATGATGATTTCGATGGTACGGAGGGAAGGCATAAGGTAGACAAGGGGGGGTTGCATCGACGGCGGAGGGGGGCGTGTACATATGCGAGTTGAGATGAATGTACAGAGGGAGGGGCTACATATGAAAGACAGACCAACGAGCAATGTCCGAGGCAGCAGCGCTTGCGTCCATGTGGGAGAAGGGAAAGTGCGAAAGGTTGTGGGCGAGTGCCAAGGCAGGGCGAACTGGACAAGACATATATATAAGTCACAGACACAACGCGCGCCGGTAGGCGCGACGATAATGATAGTCAACTTTGCGCTTCTTGGGTGACGTCGACCTATTGGGAACCTCTCTAAGAGTGACATCTTAATGTTTGAGCAACGTCACGGCGCCAGCGGTTGACAAGCCGACGAAAGTCCCTGCGAGAGGCGCGTCTGTGCAGGTACGGCGAAGCGGGAGGGGTGGTGATATATGAACGAGGTGTCTGGTGGGGCGAGGACGCCGCTTAAGAACTCGTTGCTCGTCGCGGATTCGGCTGTATGCCGATGGCGGTAGAATATGTGATGTCGCGGGGGTGGGAGTGCATGCCCTCAGTCGCGTCCCTCCGAGTTTGACTCGCCATTCGCACCAGCCGTCCTTCCTGAGCCACCTAAACATACTCTCCCATGGGCGCCTCGACCTGACTGGACTAGAGGCACTAATCACTGAACGCCCTCGCCCCGCCCGTCGTCGACTTCCCTCCATCGCACAACTCCGCAAAAAATGGTGGTGAACTCTTGCTCTGTTCACTCGCCCACGCCCGAGGTTGCCTGCATCCGCCGTGCCAAGCTCTTGCCGCATGCACCAGTGCCGCGTCCTGAGCTAGTCTCGCCAATTTCGCAGTCCTGCTCTTCGCCAACTCAGCTCAACGCCGAAACGCTCGCCCAGGCGCGTTCAACAACATGGAACAGCGCGCGGGGCCTGCGCATGGGTCGATATGATGACAATTCAGAATTGACCCTTCCGCGATACGCAGCAATGTCCTCAAGAACGTAGCGACGCCAGTAGTCAACATGCTGGCATTATCGTTCAGATGCGCGATAGGTTTCCCGAGCGGGATGTTCACACTAAGCCAGGGTTCACCGCTCTATGACATGCCAAACAGTGACACTATAATGCTCGTGTGAAGTGGAGATGTAATGCGAGGAAGTGCATGAATGGTGGCTTGAGGCAAGTGGCAACAGCGCTCAATGGCGCCTGATTGCGCCGCGGCGCCGCGGCCCGCGGTTTGCAATGAACATTCACCATCACCGCCATGGGCTTACCTCCTCGTGCAAACACCACTGTAGTGGTTAATTCGATGCATAATCAAAACACAACTTTGGATATTAGAGCACCCATGCTGAGGCCTTAGGACACCCGGCCTTGATGTCACGACCTCGACTGGCGTGGCAGCCGAGCTTAGCCGACGTAGCGCTGCTATCTAGAACAATTCCAACAAGGATATCTTGCCGCCTGACTTATTCTCGCTACCACACTCTCAAGGTATCTCATGGCAATTGCATCCTTGATACATACATCCGCCAGTACGACAGCGGCGCGGCCGGCCACCTGACTACTTACACCAAACACCAACGGCTACAACCACTCAATCTTGCGCCTTGACTTGCTGGAGCACCCAATTTCCCTATCAACTGTGACGTCCTGATTTCAACGGTCAGCGCCATAGCCACAGCAATGGACGAACGGAGATGTAATGGCATTACCTGTATCCGCCTGGCAAGATTACAATTTATCCAATACCACATCCCAGATACGAAGAGTGCGATCGCTAGAGCCCGAAAGGACGCGACGACCGTCTGGGAGGAATGCGACTGAACGGACACGATCGCTGTGCCCTTCAAGGGGCTCCCCCACCAGTTCTCCCGAGTTCACATCCCAGATCCGGAGAGTTTTGTCGCTCGAGCCTGAGACGATGCGCTCGCTGTCGGGGGAGAACGCAACGGAACGAACCGAGTCGCTGTGCCCTTTCAGCGGCTCTCCCATCATTTCTCCCGACTCCGCATCCCATATCCGTATCGTGCAGTCTTTCGAACCCGAGGCAACGCGTCGACCATCCGGCGAGAATGCGACGGAGTAAACGCGCCTGCTGTGTCCTTCAAGAGGCCCCGGGCTCCTAAGCGCTCCCGTCTCGACATCCCAGATACAGATGGTCTTGTCGTTCGCGCCCGAGACGACACGCTTGCCGTCGGGAGAGAACGCGATAGAACGGACTGCACCGTCGTGACCTTTGAGCGAATTCCTCGCCTCTCGCGTCTCCGAGTCCACATCCCAGATTTGGATAGTCCCATCCTCTGAGCTCGATGCGATGCGCGCGCCGTCTGGAGAGAACGTGACGGAATTGATATCGCCGGTGTGTCCCACGAACGGCTTCCCTACCATCTGTCCCTTCTCCACATCCCAAATCTGAATAGAGTTGTCACTCGAGCCCAAGACAACGAGCTTAGAGTTAGGGGAGAATGCGAGGGAGTTGATATCGCCAGCGTGCCCTGCGAGTGGTTTCAGTGTGGACTGTCCCGTCTCTGCATCCCAGATCTGAATCGGATCGTCGAATGAGCCTGAGACGATGTATCTGCTATCTGGCGATACTGCAACGGAAGAGATGGACCTCTCATGGGCAATCCAATCTGTGTTTTGATCGTATTCTTAGCCAAATAAGACAAGAATGAAAGGAGCGCATTTACTGAGTCTGCAGGGGTCCGCATATTGATCCAGAAACTGCTGTGCAATACGCTTTTGACCTGGATCTGCCCCTTCCAGATGGCGTAACATCCAGGTCCGTACATCGGTTCTGGAGGATAGTCCTAAAGCTGCCTGGGATACCCCGCCTGAGCTCCGCACAAGGACGTCCAATGCATTGCAGAGGATGGAAACTTGAACGAGGTCGCTTTCTTTCAACCGCTTGAGTAGTTCATGCAGGAGTGCACGCCGTCCTTCCACTGACCGCTGATGTGAGGCAAAGCACACTTGCAGCAGATACTGAGAGACGCACCCGACTGCGAAAGAGTATGCATCTTTTCGAGTTGCAGGTGCTGCATCTCGTCGCTTGGTATTGTCTGCTTATTAGTGGTGTAGTTCTGGACAAGATGTGTTGCTAGGTCGTAGAGATCGACCTCTTTCCAAACGTCGGACACCGTGCCATCAGCTTTGTGGACCTCCGGCCTTCCTAGATCAGTCCAGAACTTCCCCGCAGGTGACCCAAGAGGTAGTGCGCGTGGGGTGTACTTGGAGCCCAGATTCGGTGAGCTCCATACAGATTGGTGGATCTTTTGGCCTTCTTGAATGATACGTGCTTTTCCAAAGTGAGGCCTTATCCAGTGAATTAGACATAGTTTTGAAGATGTGAGAGAAGGTTCGCAAATACCAGCGGGTTGAATCCTCCCCATTATCATCCTTCGCGGTGCCAGTCCGACTCGTGAAAAGGCCGCACTTCGCAAACCACCACTGAAGTCGAGTTCGGAACCTTGGAACTGCACTTTCCCCGCTACTACCATGCGCATCAGTGGTCCGTATCGCCAAGGTGCACTAGATGACACATACCAACCAGTTTGATGCCTCCCATACATCAAGCGCCTAAACGGGAAAACCTCTAGGAACCACCAGAACACAGGAGTCATTGATTCGTTAATCTGTATATCCTTTTCATCTTGGACCGTACGGTTAAGGCGTTCAAGCTTGAGCCCGGCAGCAGATGCTTCGGTATACATCCATCGGAGGGACGGACGACTGGCATCGAGAGTCAAGTTTCTAACAACCCCTCCTCCTCTGGACATGCACATGAGTCTGTTAAGATGGCTTATCCCCAAAGGAAAGACACTGACATGTCAGAGTGCGACCCCGCAAACCATACCTCCTTCGTGTGACCCGTCTGTGTGTTGCCATTCTGTGAATGTCCTCCACGAACATACTCGGGCAAATATTTGACGCGGTGTTCGTCCAGCGCAAGCGCATGTCGAAAGCGACAAACGTGCCCCATCCCGTTCACTGTTCCTGGTAAGAGCCTCCGGCTCCGTTCAACCCCGACAGATGACACCGTGTCCCTGAGGAACCGCGTCAGGGAATATCTCGCGGGAAGGAGACGGCGATGAGTGCACCATGCTCCCACAAAATGCACTGTCACGGTGCGCGAAAAGGTTCTTTTAAAGATGCTGGCCCGATTCTGGGTATCGCTCTCAGAATCGCAGTACAGCTGGTAAGCACTACCACAAGGCGTAGTTGTTAGGCTCGAGCAACATGATAATCCTAAAATACGGCCTACAATGCTATTTGCTTTTCGTTGCCCCGGTGAATCAGCCCGACCTGTGCACGGGTTCATTCTCTACGTGAGCATGGATGATGGAGAGCATCAGTAGAAAACCTCGCACCTTGTCTATCATTGCCGAAAGCACGCGGGCTTGATATGCTCCGCGCGAGAACCCTACATTGTTATAAGAGCTCATGAGAACAGATCGGTGCAGTTGAGAAGACTTTTGCTGACCAAAAAGAAAAACGCGATCGCCATCTTTATGGGTCTCCGAGAGCCAACGGTAAGCATCGAGAATGATATGCTTGAAGTTCCTATGAGCAACTTCAATGTACAGCCTTCAAAATGCGTGCGAGGAAGCCGCACCATGCAACCGCACGGTCGAGCTTATGGCCAAACACCTGCATAAGGTACATAAACGACTTTGATGACGACCGAGCGTATGTTCCGATCCCGCTATTGTAGTAAGTACACTGCTTGCCATCCCCGTTTCGAATAAGGCTATAGAGTTCTATGACATTCGTGTTCTTTCAAGCGTAAATGATCAGCAATAAGAACCTTCTCTCGGCGTGACGACGTAGAGAAGTGACATGCCTTCTCGCCAAACTGCTGCGAAGTGCCATCGATGCAGACGACCAAGTTTCTGCCGTCCTTTCTTCCGCAATTGCAATCTTTCAGCTGGACAGGCACGGGATGCTGAGGGGTATCAGATAAGCGCTGAAAATCGCGATGAGAACGTACATCGACGACGGAGTTCGGTCGACCTAGATTAGGTGGAGTCAGCATTGAGACATATAGAGATCGCACGCAGGCGTGCCACTGCTTTGAGTCAAGGTGAAGATTGTACAACACTCACGAGCGTGTAGGTTGGCGGCGCCGCCGGCCGTTGGAGGCAAAGATCCCTTGTTGGAGGCACTGAGCACAGGATGACTGTCAGCTTCTAAAGCGCCGAAAGAATGCTGACTGTTAGCAGAAAGATCAGCGAGACTATATTTGGCCCATTCACCAGGCGAGCACCCAGACGTAAGCCTTGCATGAGCTAAGGCGGAAGACGAGAATAATAGTTGAGCGCTTTTGCTCCCGGCTCTTGCACTGGGCACCATTGTCCTGCACCAGCGAGCGAGCGACATCCCAATCGAGTGGCTTTTGGTGCGGGGAGATGTTGGCAGAGATGTGGCGATTGAGACTGGGAGGTAATGGAGGTAGCAGGCAAGGAGTGAAGACAATCTAGAAGATGTCCTCCGATTATGTCGATCTGTGGCGCACTCATGCATCGCAGACGCCGCAATCTTATGTCTGCGCGATGCGCCTCATGGCCGTGGGTTGAACTTGAGGTGCGCGCACCACATTTGGCAAGCTACGGCGCGCTATACTGATTCTTCCTTGAGACCACAAAGAGCTCGAGATCAACGCGCTCGTAAACAGCGAAAGGGCTACAGGCTGCACGCAAGGAGCACCCTAGAAAACGACGGCGCCGTGCTTCTGACCAGCTTACACGCCGCAAAACTCCGCATTCCCACCCAGTGTCATACAGAACATGCGTTTTGAACGTTCCTATAGAGCGCCTGTGAGCGCCGCACCGGTCCCGTACGCCGATCTCGCCGGGGAGACAGTTGCTCTTCCAAGTCGGATACACAATCGAAGAACCATATCGAGAAAGCGCCGAGCTTATCCATGGGTGAATAGAGCACGCGTCGCGATATAAGTACGACTGACTTCGCCACGCCATTCGTGCAAAACACGCATCACTGAGAGAACTGAGTAAGCTGAAGACCAAAGTGCATAGTTCTATACACTTACCACCGTTGTAAACCCAATATCTCAAATTATTCTCTGGCTCGTGTGCAGTTCGCCTTTGTGACAACATTGGCCTCGAGCGTCTGCTGCACGCCATAATGGCCACGCCTGCTTACGGCTGAGAGACCGTAAACCAATTCGGTAACCGTACAACGAACAACCGTGGTGACCCATACGATTGTGAGGTGTATGCGCCCAGGAAAACAATCCGGTTGAAGGACGAATTTCGGATAGAGCGATGCTACTGCCTTGCGTCGGCTCTCGTGAACGGCACATTGTTGTAAGATATGAGAGCACGGGGCTCGACCTCAAAGATGCATTCGACCTGTGTGCGAGTGGATATGAACGGCAATGGCGTGTGTTGAACGCGTCAACGGGGCCGAGACGAGCTCTTCATCCTGGACCAGGTTACAATTGCGCGCCCCCGGGTGCGTGGCAGTGTGTGAGGTGTATTATGATGAGCTGCAAACGTATAATGTATTAAATTCAAGAAGATTCGACGGTTTCGAGTGACACGTACCATTCAGTTGACCTTGTACATCGCGAGGCATTCTTCTCCGATTCATAACTTGCAGGCCCTCCGAAACCTATCTTCCCTTAATTTCCTTAGCCCGCCGGACTCGGCGCATGGCTAGATGGCCCATATTCACCCTCACCGCCAATCTGTCCCCGATTCACTGCTTTTGTCCAAATCGCCTTCAGATTCGACCGTAAAGCCTCGCCCAAACTCCACTCGCCGTACGCTGGAGTCCGCGTACAAGTCATCGGAGAGCCTCGAACCATTCTGCACTCATGCTGGCTGAGCTGTTTTCCATGCTTCCATTCCCGATACTCACAAGCACAGACAAGAGGTTCCTGGAGCTGAGGGACGTGGTGGTGCTAGCGTTGCTTATAGCGCATAAGCCAGGCCCAGCACGACGAGGGACTCAAGCGCAGGGTTGAATGCGCAGACCGCTCTTGGTTTCTCCGGAGTCGAAGCAGGTGATGGGCGCGAGGGTCGTAGAAAGTAGCAGATGGACTGCCAAGTCGGTCTGGGGCTCTGGGCGACTAACCGCCGTGACGTGCCATGGGCGATCTCCGAGAAGCCCAACAAAGGTGCGGTGATAACGGCGGTGGCGAACGACGCGCGCCCGACATTGGAGAGGCATACAGACCGTATTGGGATACATGCACTCGAGGTCTGGTCTCGGTATACACGTACGCGATGGGGATGCCATCGGCCATCGGGGCCACAGAAGCACAAGGCGGGATGACGGGATCGACAGCGACGGGCAGTGCACGCGGGTGTGGGCGTACGGCGGTATGACCGTGACACTGGATGGATGAGATCGTGGCCCGTACTTGCGGGCATCTTGCCACCTGCTTGCCACGGACACGCATTCCGCAATCTAGTGGCAAGTGCGGTCGATTTTTTCCGACGAAACCCAAAGACATCGCCCGTGGGACCTTCATGAATGCTCCGCGAACTGTTCGCGCGCTGCAGCCCTCGGGTTTGCATCCCCAGCGCACCAGGCATCAACCCGAATAGGTCGCCCGTCAACGTCGACGGAGCCATTCGTGCCCTTGATAACTGTTTGAGCGTTGAGGCACAGGTAACCCCATGTTCACTCGGCAACGCGACGATGCGCTTCTTGGGCGACGGCGACGTGGAAACCTCTCCAAGGACGCCCTCTTCGCGCTTGAGCGATGCCACAGCGCCCGCAGGAGCAGGTGGCAGCATCCCATCGTGTTATAGGCGCGTGCCGCCTATGGCTTCCACAAGTGGTACATCATCACTGAAGATCCTTGCGGCCAAAGCCGTACAATACACGTTGATGATGCTTGCCTGGGCGTTCCGTTTGAAGCGCCACGCATCATCGTCGGGTCGCTATTCGAGTGATAAAGACGGCTCGACGGCACCCATCTTGTCCCATGCTTACGAAGGCCGACACGGCGTGCAGCGGGTCTGTCGTCCGGTGTACATGCAGTTTCGGTGAGCCCGACCGCATGAGCGAGCGCCGCGGGCATGGCGCTGTTCTTGTCCACTTTCTCGAAGGTCGCGCCATGGTGGAGGAGCGGTAACACGGACGCGTGTCCACAGGCAGCTGCATAACGGAGACATGTAGCGCTGGGTACACCGCCGGCGAACAAGGTTCTTCTTTATTTACCGCAGTTTCAGTAATTGCGAGGGCGGCGGATGCGGTAAGCGTGCTGCATTCGGGTTTGCACTGGCTTCAAGAAGTCGTTGGGCGGCTTGAGGGTACCTGCCCGCGCAGGCGAGGTGTAGGAGTCATAAAGCCGGGGCCAATGTCAACATTTCCAAAAGATGACGATGATCATGTATAAGGAGTAACGCTACGGTGCGGAAGAGCACGATTGTGGTATGCATGGCTGATGACGGTCGTGGTGGCGCGGGACAAGGTGCAACGGCGCGGGAAGTGTTGCGCCAACCGCGGCTTGCAAGCAACGGTCACCCTCGCGAGCCTGAGCACATCTCATTCTCATCTACTCAGAAAAAGGAATACTAGCGTTTACTCCGACTAGGAGCACTGCAAAGGACTTGTTTCGAACAAGTGCGCTCTGTCGGGGCTACTATTGCCTTTCTCTTATCAGGCCACCTCAAGACTAGAAAGGACGCCCCGTTTACCCCTCAGTGGCTTGGACGGCCACGACCCAAGCCTATTACCTTGCGCGGTAGGATGTCTCTGATGCTCACTTCCATTCGCTTTCAGGTGGCGACATGCCTTAAACACGCGGCCCATCGTACTCCATCGCAATGAAGCTACTAAAGTCACAGTTACACCGAGAGCAAGACTGCAAACACGTTTACCGCCTTATCCGGTTGGACTCACCGGTGCCGGTGCGGCTCCCAACCTTCTAATAATCTATGCGTGAGCGTTTATGCCTCGGATGTGCACACTACAAGCTATTCTGACACACGCTAAACGTCACTGGGACGGCGATGATAGCGAATCTGGGGGTCTTTCTCCCTCGTCCGTTCATCGAAGCTCCCTAGAGCGACGTCCAGCCCCTCCCAACATCGTGATGATTGCTCCCATATACCATACCATCGCCTCCAGATCATTGGTCTTACGTGCGGCCACGCCAGGAGACGGCATGTCGTTAATCTGCCGCGCAGACCGTATGGCCTGTAGGGGCGCATGTTCAGGTTTCGCGGGTTACATCTATCGTCCCCATTGTTTAGAGTCTACAGATTCCAGCACATCGCATGCCGGCTCTATCCTCTATACTTGGGAACGCGATTCCACAACTGAGATACTTATGCTATTGACTGCCCTTCTTTGCCGATACATCTTCAGTTAGATGACTATCAAACAACTCGGATGCATGCACTCGGTCACTACTCACCTCTTTCTACGGCGTCGGAAGACTGGAAGCACCGGCTGTCCATGCTTGAACACAGGACGCGTCACTCGTTTGCACAGTTATCATACTGGTCAATGGAAGATCGCACCAGCAGCAGATCACGAGTCTGTATGCGGAGTGCTATATATACTCTCGGGGCTGCGAAATTAAGTACCTTTGCCCCCTCCTGAGTCTTCCCACCCTCACCAACCACTACATTCGCCCAACACAGTGTCTATCGCGTACTCATCATGTCATCCTCGCTTGAAGATGTATCCACGAAGGATCCAAATGGCGAATCAACATCACCAGCTCTCCAACCTACTGATGGACAGTCACCGACGGCGTCTAATGGGTCCAAGGGAGCCGAGGATTCCGCTCATGCAGAGTCCAAGGGAGCCAAGGATTCCGACGCTGAGCGGAAACGGCAGCCATTCGCAGAATCTGAGAACAGTGACAAGAGCGGTGATGAACTTTGGTATACTTATCTGCGCGTTGCGCATCATGAGGATACCGCTATCATAGAGAGGTGGACTGGGTCAACCAACGGCATACTCACCTTTGTGCGTCCAGTCATTGAATCAACCGGTGGTTGTGTCAAACTGACTTCGTGTGCTGTATGTAGACCGGTTTATTCGCCGCAACTGTTGCCACTTTTCTGACGACGAGCTTGCCAAATCTCACGACGAGCACCAATCCCGATACTGGCGCTCAGACCGTCGCGCTACTTGCGCAGCTGGTGTCAGCTACGACAGACTCCACCCCTGTGACCACCACCCTTGCTGCTCAGTCTGGAACTGCTACCGTGCCGCAAGCGGCCATCATTGTTAATTCTCTGTGGTTCTTGTCGCTTGTTCTTTCACTAGTCTGCTCTCTTTTGGCGACACTCGTACAGGAGTGGACCAGAGACTATCAGCGCGCTAGTGAACGTCGCTCTTCGGACATGACAATCAAAGTTTTCTCATACAACCATGTGTTCCAGCGTATGGGCGTCGAGCTTTGGGGACTTGATTATGTGGCATCCATCATCGTTGCCCTAATACATATTGCTGTCGCCCTCTTCCTGGTCGGCCTGTGTATATTTCTCTTTCACATACAAATCGTGCCTGCTTGGGTGATCACGGCATTTGCAAGTCTCGTGGCCTCGATTTATGTCTTCACCAGTGCCATACCGGTGTTCCTCCATGCCTGCCCCTATCGTACCCCTCTCACACCCATGTTCAGCCTTGTCTGCTGGCTGGGAACCATGACTGTGCTTAGTCCCATGGTCATGTATGCGGGATATCGGCTCATACTGCAAGGCTCACAGCACTGGAGCGCAGTCTTCGATCTCCCCAAATTGATGGCAAAACACGTTTATGAATTATTTGACCCCGATGTGGACTTCGTCCTACTCAGTGATGTCCCTCCGGTGCTGAAAGGGATTTTCCCTCGTTGGTTGACCAAGAGGATTGGCGCGTGGAATGATTTCATGGATGGGTCTCGCATGCTATTTGTCTGGAACCGAGTGAGCGGATATTTAATGCAGTCCGTTGACGATGCAAAAGCCACATCTGCGCTCCTAGAGTATATTCCTCACGAATTGGAAAACGCCGACCCGGAGTCCCATTCCTCTGCACGCTTCTTGGTATATTTGCGTCAGCGTATTGAATTCACGAAGATCCTTGCACAGCGCATGGCTGGGATTGGGCTTATGGATACGAAAGCCGGCGTTGGGTCCTTGAGGTTACTTGGGATGCTACTTCGGGCTGAACATGCAAAGGGAGACAGACTCAGTAAATTCACTGGACGATGGGAAGCCATGCAACCCACCTTATTCGAGAACTTCTCGGCCATCGCTGAGAATCTTAGCTCGATGAATAAGGAGGCCCTTGCTACTGGTGATGTTGCATTGTTGGTCGAGCTTGCCAGATTTCGTGGAACGGTGCTTCACGTCCGGTCCAAACTTCTTGAAAAATATGAAGTCAAAACTCAAAGACCCAATGACGTGGAGATGTTGGCAGTGACAGGCCCATTGGCCAGTGTAAAGGACACTATGATCCGACCGTTGAATGTCATACTGAGCAATCTCGGGCGGATTGAAGGGTTTTCGTTTCTCCCGCTATTCTCGGTTGATAATAACGTGAATTGGCTTCACGACAGCGGCGACGCGATCTATTATAAACTTGGGATTCAAAACACATTGACACTACTGGCAACTTTGATATGGGTGCAATCCGGTCAGCTGGAGCCCATTTACAGTGGCCCGCAACCAAAACTCGATTATCTTGAGGGGCGTTCATGGCTATGGGATTGGAAGAAATATCGGCCAGTGCCTCAGGATTCCGAGCCTTCCGAGCCATCGGATATTTTCTGGTTCTTATTTGAATATGCAAAGCAGCAGGGGTTTGAGCAGCAACAAGATAAAACATTCTCTCTTCCTAAATACCTCGAGAATGATATCCTCAGTCAAGTTATAGCGGAGATGCTAGGTGGTCTTGCTGGTCTTGTCAATCTCGACGCATCGCACGGCGCGGAGCTTCACGATCAAGGCAAGGAGAGACTGAGAAACTTCGGTCTTGTCTTCAAGGATCCAGCATACGTGACCTTGGAAAGCATCAACAGAGAGGATGAGCAAAAGGCAAATCAGAGGGTGGAGAACGAGCAGGCGTAGGACTCCGAAGAGGATGGCAGGAGATAGTTGAGCGGGGAGAAGGAGGCAAAAGTGAGGGAGCCTAGGTAGAGTGCTGAACGAACGGAAGGAAGGAAGACACGAGCGAGCGTCGTACGGAGCTTGCGTTTCTGTGAGAAAAGTGATAATGCGTCAATGAGAGTTGATATGTACATTTTATTCAAAGGGACGCGATGAACTTCATGCACTGCGAAGTAGACATGACTCACCCATAATCTTCCCTGCCCATCAACGATTTCCATCTCGTCATCACCCTTCCAGAGCCTCCCAAACATGTCATATACTGGCCTTATGAATCCCGCAGCATTCTTGACATCGCCACAGGGCCACAGGGCCTCAGTTGCCCCTTGATCCTCATATAACACCTGGTATTCTCCTCATTCGTCCTTCGATGTCAACACCAATTTATATGCCACACGCCTTAATGAACAAAGGTCTGGTGGGATCGAACGCGGCAGACGGTGACGGAACTTCTATTCACCCGCTCGTACCGCGCAAATGTAGCCTCACTCCAGTACGGATCCGGTAAGCGTAAGAGCACCCATATGATCCATAGCGTGTGGGAGCTCGATATGTAGCCTTGACAGACGGTCAGCTAGAGCTGAAAGAAGACAATTCAAATTAAACCATACCTTCGTAGCGATGACCATCTCGTCACGGTTGCCCCGCGTCTCCATCCACTCGCCAATGAACATCTCGGACGTCTCCTGTTGGCTGTCGAACGTCGAATAGCGGTCAGGAAAGGTATGTTCAGGGGTTGAAATTATACGCACTAGTTGTTCGCGGTGTCAATGAAGTTTCCGCCAGCATCATAGAACGCGTCAAGGAGCTTGAAGCTGCTCTCCTTGTCCATAGCGCCCATACCAATCTTGGCCCATTGGTCACCGATCGACATGGCACCGAGGCAAAGCGGCGAGACGCGAACGCCTGCGCGCGCGCTAAGCATGCGATACCGGCCGAGCGCGGTGGCCGGTGCCGGAGCAGGGGAGAAAGGGTTGACTTCGTTGGACATGTTGACGAGGATAAGCGGGTTCGACAAGCAGGGCTGACTGGGAGAGGAGTTAGATCGAATGCGAGCTTATATACGTCCCGGGCGTCGACCCACCTACTTTCTCGTAAAGGTCGTCGATGTCTGGAGAAGGTCCCACTTCCCCTGTTGGACGGGCGAAAATGCGAGACCCACCTCAAGTCACGACCATTACTCTTCGCATTTGGTCCGCGGTTCAGGAGGATGATATCATAGACGGGGGCGGCCGCAAGAGAAACTTGGATAGGCAATGTCTTGGACAAGTCGTGGTAGAGCTAATAGTGCCAATATCAACATGTCGCAGATACGGTCAAACACTTAAGCGCGTATGGGAAAATAGCCAGCCTGAACAAAGAAGTGGAGAATTGTATTAGTCCTCCAGCCGGCATTCAGGTGATAAGCGCAGCAAAGTGCCTGCGGGTAGAAGGTGGCATAAACATACATCGCCATCGATGAGCTGAGCCATACGGGTCGCCGCAAAGTAGATTGAGTGCATAGCGCACCCACTGGGACAAGCGCTGCCGTTCGGTCGTAATCGCGGAATCGGGGAATCCACACTCGGCCAAGAAATGTTTATCCGCTTGTCCCGCTTGTGTCCCACACTCCTCGTATATAGCTCTCGTTGTTACGATAAAGACAAGCGTAGCTGGGGTAAAAGGAGACCTCAGGCGTCAAGTGGAGTCGTATCGATTGTATCTGCCGTTCGGCATTGCCACTCTGCCCCGAACCCGGACCGCGCCTGACCCTCGCATGCGCAAACAAAGCCCACATCTTCCGAGTTTTTGAGCTTTATTCCTCAACGAGCCTCGACACAGTAGCAAGCTCCACATGCGTCATCTACGGGTGTAGGTCACAACGCAGGGTGACTCGGAAGGCCATTCTATATGCGTACGTTGTCAGAAATAACAAGAGAAGGAGACTGAAGCGTGCGCACTGTGCAGTGTCTTCCCATATTGACGAAGATATTGAGCCGAGGGTAAGCGCCACTTCTAGGGCGTTACGAAGTGGACCCACGTCTACCAATCCTCCTTCTCACTGTCCGCAATCTCCTCATTCCTCTCCGGCTTCCCATCCGCAAGAAGAGCCGTCAAATCCTCGCATTTGCATTCGCCTCCTCTACCCTCATTAACTCTTGCTGCGACGGAGGTGTGGTGCCTCAAGATCGTGCAGCGTTTTCGGTTTCGTGAAGCAACCTCTGCATTGGCTCAAAATAAAGAGGCCGTTGCGGTCCGCATGGGGAGCGGGGATAAAAACTGGAGGGCCACTGGGTGGCGGGGGGTGTCAGCCCAGGGTCGACGGATCACTCGCTTGGTCTCGAAGCGCTTGAGGGCGGCGGCGTGCGATGCCGGTGCCATTGATACCAATTGTGGGTGCTATTCCGCCATGCTCAGAGAAGGTGAAGGTCGAGTTAACGTATGGCGAGCAAGGTAAGTAAATAGTATCAGATGGCGGTAGGTGATAGAGGATCGACACTGGAGAACGCGACGGTGGGTGTTGATGCAATCACGACGGTTCGGGCCGTGGACGCCGGGCTGCTTACTGTCTTCGAGATTTCCCGCAGCCGTCCACTCTTGCCTCAGACCTCGACCGCCCATACCTTGATCGTCCTTACGGATGAATTTAAACACATAAGTCACGCATAGGCAGTGCTAGACACTACTGAGCACTTCATAGCTTGCTCGTGCATACCTGCTTTTCCCGTTAATTAAATGAGCGCTCTGGTACGTTCTAAACCACGCTTAGTTCAGTACGAGCATCAAATGCTGGGAACCGTTGGGCATTGCAGTTCCTTCCTTTTATTTCATGTTGACTTTATGGCGGCTGTCGCCATCTGCCCTTGTTATCGTCAATTCTTGCCGGTGCTACGATTCTGAACGCAGTTGAGAGCGCGGGAAGGGTTCAACCTCATGCGCTGTCACACGGCGCATGATGAAAATCGCTGCGTTGCTGTGGACAGTATCATCATTTCATATAGGCATTGCTGGAGATGGGGCCGGGTCTCGCTGCCCTGCTGCCCATAGCTGCCAGATTGCATTCGCTTCTCCCACTGGCCATCTGTTCTACATACCAGCGCTCTCACTTGATCTGCCAATCATTACTTCATATCGCTGATATGTCTAATCATGTGAACTCGTTTGTCCTGTATGCATCTTGAGCTTGATTTTCGAGCTTTATTGATGTCTATCTCTTTCAAAAGGTCAAGGCTCCCCGCAGACTTCTTGTACTCTCTCAGTTGCGTGGCTAACACTCATAAAGCTCAAGGACACTATATTACTGCTGCTCGTCTGCTTGCAGCAAACGTTCATGACTACCCGAAACATCAACCCTGCTCACGCCGCACGTTCATCTTCCCGCTGTTGACGGGTCCATCTTTGCCCTGTGTAGGAGACGGTCTCACGTCAATGGCGCTGGAGGTACAAGAGCTCAGTACAACCTTTGAGGGGCCAGAAGGCTACCTTGAACACGATGTTGGGCGCCGTGGACCCGACCTACCCTTTGTTTCCGCTTGTCCTCATCGTATCCTCCGCAATGCTACTGCTGGTACTGCTGACCAGCTTCGTTCGCCAGAGCTGGAACTTAGGCGTCGCCTTCTTGTGCTTCTGGCTTCTGTTGGAGAACGTCGTGGACGCTGCCAATGCTATCATATGGTCTGACAATGCCGACATAAGGTTGTACGTCTACTGTGACATTGGTGAGCTTGTTATTGCCGTGAAGGTAGACTCACCTTACGTTTGTCGTATATCAGTTACGCATATAAAACTAATCACATACGCGGTCAAGCCTATGGCAACACTTATTATCACCCGCCAACTTCACTTGATTGCCAGCCTTCAGTCAGTGGATCTGGACAGACAGTGTGTATCTCGACCACACTCATTTATAGTACTAACTGGTCTCAAAGGCAGAGGCGTCGCGAACTTGCCATAGAATGGATTCTCGGTTTATTTATTCCCATGTTAGTAGCCGGCCCAATCTGTGAGTCCTCCGCAAGCTCCTCTCTGGGTAGTGTACATTGACCTCTCACCCAGACTATATAAATCAAGGATACCGATTTGTGGTATATGAAGGGTTTGGATGCGTATCCGCTACACCGACGTCAGGGCTCGTGATTCTGATCTTTGAGTCTTGGACTATCGTCCCTCCTCTGATCTCAATCATATTCTACTACCGTGGGTCACCAAGGGCCATTTACCTTCACACACTATGCTGACACTGATTCTTTCTTTAGCTAAGGTGGTAAAGACATGCTACCGACAGCGCAGGGACATAAACGATTTCATGGAAAGCAACTCCTCAGTCTCGCGCACGAATTATCTTCGTGTAGCTATCCTCGCCAGCATCGATATCTTTCTCACATTGCCAAACGGTATCGTGACTATAGCTCTCGGTATAGCATTGGCATTATCAGCTCCCAATTCCCTTCCCTTCTATCGGGGTTGGACAAGCCTGCATACGGACTGGAAGCCAGTGAGCTATTCCTATGCAGAGCTACAGGTCCCTGGCGCAGGGTTTGTCCTGAACTACTTCACTGAATGGACATCCCCCGTACTCGCACTCACCATCTTCGGGCTCTTCGGCCTAACATCCGAAGCTCGCGCATCATACCGGCGAATTATCTGTACCATCGGCGGTTGGTTCGGATGGAAACACTCTCCACGGTGCAGGCATGCCTCTCTGAGCGAGATCGAGTTCGGTCCCGTGCGGCCACGGGATAGTACGTTGGGATACAATCTCGAAGTGGGGTGCGTGCAGCAGTCCTATTCGCAGGATTCATCTCATTCGTTCGAGTAGGTCAGCCCCGGTTGAAGCGTCGAGTGGAGACGTGGGCGTTGTTAGTATGACTGATATCAGGGCGGCATACGAGTTGGAGAAGCGGATGCAAGCAAATGAGGAGAGAGACTGCGAAGACTCCCGCGATGTAGGCAACTCAGAGTGCGTGCTTTCGTTCTACGAAGCTCAAGTCTTGCTGACCCGCATTCTTCGCCGGCAGAGATATTGAGCGCAGTGCCTCAAACGACGAGCAATATCCGTACATCAAAGAGAGAACCAGGGACGAGCGCTCGGTCTCATTCGAGGCAACCTGAAGCCCGGAGGCCGCCAAATGCGCCGGTGAAGCGCGACGCGTACGCATGAGCTTGGAGTGGATTGGGGGTCTAGCAGAGACCATAATCAAAGATGGAACCGTCGTTTAACGTTTAACTTGATCTAGTGTCGAGGGACTCTTGATGAGGTTGACATATGCATGCATGGTGGTGCTTGAGAACAGTCGAAGGCGGGGTGGCGGGGCGCGCGTCTACGGCTAACCCTAACCCTACAATCACACCCTTCCGTCTATCGCGGCTGCTGCGCCAGAGGAAGAGGAATGGGCGTAATGACGCACTTCCGCCAGTATCTCAAGGCTCCTTACGCGCGGGTATGAATTCGTTCCCGTTGAGAACTATACCACTTAAGACGCCAGAACACTGCGCGCCCCGCGACTGCAGGGGAGTGAAGGTGCATAGGGCACCCAACCTTGTACGCCTCAACCCGACTGGTTCATACGAGCCAAAAGCTGAGCGATCTATTCGGATCCTCCATGCCTTTCTCTTCCTACGCATCGACAAGCCTGAGCACAGCAACAGCTTCCACATGCGCCGTCTGCGGGAACAGATCGAACCCTCTCAAACTCTCCATCACATACTTCCCCTCCTTCTCCACATCCCCGTCTTTCCTCTTCACACGCCCCTCCAGAATCCTGCCAACGTCCCTAGCCTGCGTATGCACGTTACAGCTCACATAAACGACCGTCCCCGCTCCGAACTGTAACATCTGATTGATGAATGACTCGTCGCAGCCTTTGCGCGGTGGATCGATTACAAGAGCTGTGAGATGAGGTGGAAAGTCGGGGACCGCTTCGAATATGTGCACTGCATCGCCGGCGCGGAATGTGCATTTATCTTGCAGACCGTTCAACGTGGCGTTGTGTGTGGCGGAGCGGATCGAGTCGGCGCTGAGCTCGATACCGGCGACCTTCTCGAACTTCTCTGCGAGGGATAAGGCGAAGAGGCCTGCTCCGCAGTATGCGTCGACCAAATGTGTCGGCGCGGGTGTCGAAGGACTCGCGGATGCGGATGCAGGAGGGAAGATAGCGTCGCGAACGTAAGACGTGAGCGGCACGAGAACTGAGTTGTTGTTCTGGAAAAAGGATCCTGCGTTGTAGTCGAACAAGAGTGGACCAACGCGTTCGCGGACTGTGGCTTTGAAGTCCGTTATACATACTGCGTGAGTGAATGGTGAGCTGAGGGGTATGAAAGAGATACAAGGATGGCGCTTACCGTGTGGTCCGTCGTCTTTTGAGGTAGGCGCCGGCACCGGCGCGTCGCCGTTCTCGACGGCGGGCGTAGGTATTGTCAAAGAATCGCGCAAGATAAGCGAGACACCCTTCTTGTATGTCAGGGACTTCCTGGGCACGGATGATGTTAGACGTGAGAAGGGGAGGAAGATGCGCAGACATACTTCGCGATGCCCTCGCGGATTGAAGGGAGTGCTTGGTTAAGCACAGGCGCTGCAATCGGACACTCCTACGTTGCATCAGTGTCTGGTCCTACATAAACCTGCGTATATGCGCATACCTCGATATCTAACACATGTCGCGTATTGACTTGGTTGAAGCCGATACGCAGCCAATCCGGCTTGTCACTCTCAGGTGCAGTCAACTCTGACCCTGCGTACTTCTTTGCGACGCTCTTGGGTGGCGCGTCGAAGTGAGGAGTGATCTTGGTGCGGTAGCCATATTGCAGGGGAGAGCCAATCGTGGTTTGTACAGGTGGGACAGCATCTGATGGAAGACCTGGAGAGTCGTTGAGTGAGGACAGGCGCCACAGCTAAGAAAGGAAGCGTACCGGAGAAGCGCCTGTACGCGTTCCTGACTACATCCGCCTTCCATTCCAGCTGCTGAGCGTAGTCGACCATCTGATACTGGCACCCTCCACACTTCGCAAAGTATTTGCATTGTACCCGCGAGTCGTCGCGTAACTCCGGGTTCGGTTCGAGCATCTCGACAAAGTCGGCATGCGAGTGTAGACGCGCATGTCGGAATACACGCGCGCGAACGCGTTCACCAGGCAGCGCGAAGGGTACGACTATCGCCCAGTGTTTTCTCCTCTCATTCTCCTCGGATTCAGATTCGACGGGTAGACCGATACCGCACCCCGACGCGCTGATGCCCACGATCCTGACCTCGACCTCAGCCTTCTCCTCCTTCGCCTTCGGATACGGCGCCTCCCATTCCACACCGTCTTCCACAGCTTTCGCCACCACTTCCGCGCCTAGTATATCCTCAACCTCTTTGAATAGTACCGCGTCCATTGTGCTCTCGTCTGGCATTGCGTGCGCCCTTGATCCACGCGCCGCGGCTTTGCGCGCGCGGGAGGAGAGTTTCTTAGCAGTGTGCGCGGGCTTGTCGCCCTTGGGTTTGCCATTCTTCTTCAAGTTGGACGTGCCTGCGGTTGGGGCCGAGTCAGAAGTGGAAGTATCTGGGAGCTCGGGTACGGCATTCTGCGTATCGAGCGAAGGCTCGCCGTCGATACGAGCACGCTTGCCCGCGCGTTCGCCATCCGCGTCGGAGTCAGGTGCAGCGCGCGTCTTTGCCGGTACAGCGTCGACCTCCATTTTCTTCAGACCAGATGCGCGCGATGAATGGTGGGCGCGGACGCGAGATGAGTGTAAGATGGAAAGTCCAAAGAGCCCTCGAGCCCGGATGGCGAGCATAGAATTCTGTGATGCGGGGAGTGCTGATCGAGGAAAATATCAATGCGCGGGTTTGGACTGGTCGCTGATAACCTCGGATAAGTGGCCGATAAGTGGCTCTGTGAAATAACGGACGACGCGGCCCGCGGCCCTCTGCCTGCATCCACCACCACCAACGTCTGCATCGAATATCCTAGCATGATCTGAGCGCATCACAAAATGTCCTATCGAATTGAAAACACAATCTCAAACAATACATAAGCAAGCTCTACATGGATCGAGTTCTCACGTCGCGCCTTCGCCAGCAATCTCCGCATCCTGGCCTGCTGCATGCGAATCGGGGCGTCCTAGTCGCGCTTTGTCTAGAACTTCGATAGCTCTATACGAATATGCATGTTAGCGAGCTTTGAAAGGGTACCAAGCGCGACGGACATTGCGCACCCCAGACATGCATCGTTGACAGACTCTTCCCCACGTATCTCCTTGACCGACTCCAAGTCTGACGCAGACCGTCGATCCACGCGTCCGTCCAGGGTACAGTCAGCATCCCAGCTTGCAGCGGGTGCATCTGTAGCGATGAAGCTGGAGGGACGTGACCTGCTTAGCGTCAGAGAAGCTTAGTTTGGTACGGAGTATGGAACCCACCCCATCTCGAGGTCAAAGTCTGACGTGTTCTGCGCTCGCACGCCGAACTCGATTTCGCCCAGCGACATGCGCCTACTCTGCGCGCGCGAAGAAGGCTTCCAGTCAAACCACCCAGCGACGGTGCAGATGATGCGCCAGTACGATGCACGAGCTTCGGAGGTAAGGCCGAAGATGGCAAAGATGGCGAATGCGAGTGCAGGGGACGTCCAGTAAGCGAAGTAGACAGAGGGGAGATCGACAGCCCCAAGGGTCTGTAACTCGGCGTAGCTAAAGCCTTCTGGCTCCCATGGGGTATGCAGGAAGGTCCAACCGAGATAAAACCGGAAAGCGTTCAAAGATACAGCTTGTCGTATGTTTAGAGTGATATTCACGATGCCAATGGGCAATGTGAGTAGGATGTCGATGCTGGCAAGGATGAGGATGCGAAGATAGTTCGTGCGCTGACCCGAGGAATCGCTTTTCAGGAAGCTATGGATGTCCTTTCTGTGTCGGTAATACGTTTGTGACACTTTCGCTGAAGCAGTCTGCTGCATCAGAATGTAGTATGGGAATGAAAAGAGTAAGCTGCAACTCACGGTAATAGCATACAATCGATACCAAAGGAGGAATAATGCTCCAGGATTCCAGGATTAGAAGGTCGAGTATTGATGTTTGAAAGGCAGATTTACACCCGAACCCCTCAAGGACCTCAAATCGAAGGCCTTGATTCACGTAGTCTCAATGATGCGAAGTAAGGCATGACACCATCGGGTTGCTAGGAAGTTGGAGCTCACAAATAGGACCAGCCACCAGGATGGGAATGATTACTCCCAATGTCCATTCCAAGGCAAGGCTCCATCGTCTCTGTTGTAGAAATCAGCCATGCACGGCAATGCAGCCAACATGCATACCGCTGATGTACTAGGAGGTTCTACAGATTGAAGGTTGGCAATCAAGTATAGTCGACGTGTAATCATGAGCGTTGCCATGGGCTTGACAACAAATGTGACAATCTGTAGGTGTGATACTGTCATGTAGGTCATCAGCGAGCTCAAGCGATTTGGTGGAATGTCAGCGGCTCGCATACCAATGTCACAGTACACATACAACTTTACCTCGGAATTGTCAAACCAGACGAGGGCGTTCACAGCACCGGTCATGTTTTCAAAGAAAAGCCAGAAGCATAGCAAGGTGACGCCCAGATTCCAACTCTGGCGAACGAAGCTGGTCGTGAGCACCAGAAGCAGCATCACTGAAGCAAAGATGCAGGCGATGGGATACAGCGGGTAAGTAGGATCTGCGGCTGACATGATGATCGGGAGCTGGCAATCTTTGTGGGTCTGTCTTCAGGTCTTATAAGGTCTTATACCCTTTGTCCTCGCTGAAGCGAGTGATACCCTGCACGTTCTGCAACGGACGTCCGCAAGACTCCTTCGTGGAAGTGTCGCAGAGTCGCAGAGAGAAGTCATTCGATACCTTTGTATGGCATAGCGAACGACGTGGCAGATGGCCAGCAAGCCCAGAGTATATATCAGTTTCATCGCGACAGCTTAGCGCAACTCGCCTCGCGGGTAGCCTATCTGTCGGTGGGATTGTCAAAGTGGGACTGCCACAGAAGTCCGGCGGGAACGCGCACGGTGACTTGGAATTGGTCGCAGTAGCTATTGCCCCACACGATCACAACAAGAATAATGCTTCGCCAGTGGGGGAAGCAGGCGACATTGTGCGAACATTCGTGGGGAAGAAAGCACATCATAAGTCACCCGGCATACGGCGGCTCCATACATGATACAGGATTCGCAAAGCGAGCGAATTAGATATCACTGATTACTGATACATGATGAGGGAATGCGGGTTCTGCACAGCTATCTAGCCCGCTCAACGGTCAATGTCTAACATCTAACATGCATTGTGTATGCGTAGCCTCGGCGGGGGTGCGGAACAGAGCCCGACAGTTCCGGGTCGATTAGCCCCCGCTTCGAAGCGGCAGAAAGGGTAAGGAAGGTGACGAGGGACGTCGAGTAACGACAGATGGTACGCTGTCAACGTATAACTTGTATCAGTAAAGCAAGCAACAGAAAGCCCGTTGCAACACACCGACGCGATCCTGTCCGCGATGTAAGCCTCGATCTCTATCATTTCTTCCTCGCCGCCCGATATGGTGGCTCGACTCTACACTAGTACGCTTTCGACCACTTGTAGCAGTACTACGCCTATCGCACCATGTCCCCATATTGCGCGCTCCACAGTGTCGCGCGAGATGGCTTTGTGGCAGGCGCGCATGGCGCACTTCACGATAAACGCGGACTTGTCGCCAGTCGGCGGCCGAACGTTTCTCTTCAGAGCAGACACCGATATGGTATGACTGTTGCTGTTGTTAAAACGTAACGCATCTTCACTCGTGCCGCCGTGACGAGTGGGTGCTCGGCGTTCGGTCAAGGCTCGCCGTTAACGCATGCAGATATCGCAGTGCGGGTCACCCAGCACAGCGCTCCGGCTGCGTTGTGTACAATGCCTCGTGGGTAGCGATTCATGGTCTTGCTGACACTGCTGAGAGATCCTTCGTCATATTCAGGTCGCGAGGCGATGGATGTGCCAGTAAGAGATGGACGCAGGACGAGGAAGGCGAACATGCACTGTCGTGATGGGGAATAAGATCTTACATAAGATGATAAGATGACGATAAGATGCTGGCGGGAAAATTCAACGAGGCGTCCTGCGCCTGTGCCCGCAACTGCCACCACCGGTTCATCGGCCAATTGCAATCGTTCCGAACGATGAGACTATCATATAAAGTAGGACCATGGGAAGATAGGGTATGGGAACCTGTAGTCTATGAAATACATCTATCTCTCTGCCCCTTCAGAGCTCTCTGGGCCAACCTCGCGCGCCACACTTGAACCATGCACTCGCCTGCTTCCTGGCGTGCCATTCGTGATGCCTATTGCTCTGAACTGCTAGATGGCTTCTCAGCGTCGCTCCATATGAAGCGCTCAAAATTTCTGCTCGGTAGATGGTATGCATTGGTATTCTGTCAAGTTATGCCATGTGTGAGCGAGTACACACACCTCGGACTTGAGTGGACAAGGCTGAAGCTCGCGCGACGCGCACCATCAACTGCCAACCCCGATTCCAACTTCTGCTGCTCCTCGTCTCGGCCGCTCAAGGTAATAGTCGGCGCGTCGGTACGCCCGAGACTCGTAGCCTGCCAGCTGCTTGTGTAAGGTATCAGTCAGCCGACCTTCTTGATGCAAAGATCTTGCAAAGATCATACTCACTCGGTCTCGAGATCGATGGCCGACATGTTCTGCGGTCGCGCACCGAACTCAATCTTGCCCAACGAGGCACCGTTCTGCGCATGCGGAGTAGGCTTCAAACCAATCCAACCACCAACATCACATATAATGCGCCAGTACGATGCGCGCGCCTCCGATGTTACGCCGAAAAGGCCGAAGATGGCAAACGCGAGGACGGGGGATACCCATTGAGTGAAGTAGAGCTGGACTATCCCAGAAGTTCCAAACTCCTGCAACTCTGCGAAGGTATAGCTCACTGGTCCCCAGCCAGTGTGCACTTCAGTCCAGCCGGGATAGAACGGGAAAGAATGCGGAGGCTGCGATAGCGTTGTGGCTATAGTCAGGGCGATGTTCACGACTGCGATGGGCATCGTAAGTAGAATGTCAATGCTTGCGAGGATTAGGATGCGAAGGTAGTTTATGCGAGGCGCTGAGGGATGGTTGCTCCGCAGAATGCTATTGATGTCTCTGCGCTGTCGATAATATATTCGTGCAATCTTTGCTGATCCAGAATTAGTCTCAGCTGAAGGAGAACTTTTGAATCCTGCACTCACGATAATAGAACACGACTGACACCAGAGGTGGGACGATGGTCCAGGACTCTTCGATCAAGATTTCGAGTATCGAAGTTATTGGGGCATTAGTGCACCCAAATCCCTCGTAAATCTGAAATCGGAGACCCTGGTTCACGTAGTCTATCTCTGGAGTCAATATGCTTCTTGAACCTGGTATGGCGAACGACTTGCAGATAGGGCCAGCCACTAATATGGGAATAATGAAACCGAGAGTCCATTCCAAGGCAGTGTTCCATCTCCTCTTCACCTAGGTTAACCAAATCAAGCATACGACCAAGTGACATACCTCTGATTGGCTGGGAGCTTCCACCGACCGGAGGCTAGCAGCCAAAGAGATTCGGCGTGTGATGATGAGTGTTGCCATGGGCTTGACGACATAGCAGATCGCTCGTAAATGAGAGACTGCCGCACAGAGTACAATCAGTGATCGAGTATACCAAGAAGAAACCGGCAACACACCTACCAATATCACAGAAGATATATAGCCTTATGTCGGAGTTATCGGACCATATGATGGTGTTCACGGCTTGTGCAAGGTTTTCAAGAGAGAGCCAGAAGCATAAGAAAGTAACACCCAGATTCCAACTCTGGCGAACGAAGCTGGTCGCAAGTACAAGCAGCATCATCACCAAAGCGAGAATGCAGGCGATGGGATACAGCGGGTAAGTTGGATCAGCGGCACCCATGTCCGGTACATACAGGGGGCGACTTTACAAGCTTTCACCAGACTCATATATACTCCCAATCAGATCATGATGTACAGCATCCCAGGTGTACTGCTCAGTTGCCGCATTGACAGTCTCCATACTGTACTCGGAGCGATGGGAAGACACGCAGAGGAGTGAGAACGGAACATGTGAACAATCCTGTCAATAGAGTCAGGCACAGTGAGATGGACACGCTGAAAGCTGGAGAATATATGTCTCAATAAACATCTGCATAGAGAAGGTGAGTATAGTCCAGTAGCACTTCAAGACAGCAAAGTACCCAGCTGGACGCAAGATGCGTCAGTCGATAGCTACGGTTGCAGTGAAAAGTGTAAAGGATGATCGTGCTGACCCGCAGAGAAGCAGAGCGAGATCCTCGGAGCTCTACATGAAGGCTATCAGCGGGAGAGGCGGATGTCATGGCTGATCTGGTTTCAGCTCGACGCTCATATCTTGACAGAGGCTTGTTTCCGCGCAGGTGCATCCAAATCTGTCTACATCGGCCGGAGAGCCGCGAGCATCGACCGCATCTGCAACGAGACCTCCTGTAGCAAGCCAAGTACCTCGTCTACGCTACCTGCATCATGCAATGAGGGCGTAGCTGTGCCTGGAAACACTCCTTGCACAGGATTCAATATCAATTACACTCTGGGCAATAATGGGAAGACGAGCCCCACGGAACGCGACGTCCGCGTTCACATGAGCTGCAATAGTCTATCCTGCCTCGTACGGCTGTCCCGCAGCCGTATGTCAGCAACGTGGTCCGATTGAGATAGATTGTATTGTTGGAAACACGATGCGTGGGTGAATGGTGATGGTCAGAGACAAGTGGCACCGCGCGCGCGTCGCGCGCGTCGTCGCGATGCTCAGCTCCTCTCTTACTCTCGACCATCACAACCTCGCTTGAATTCCATCCCAGTCTTGAGCATCACTGATTTAGGTCTTCTTCCTGCACCGATGGCGCAAAGGTCATAGCCGCCGGTCTCGCGCGAGCCAACTATGCCTCAACTTTGCCTATCCCGATTCCGACCCTGAACGCATGAGCGCTTGGTGGCTGGACGTATCAGTCTTCATGCATACTGGGAACTGCGGCTGTTCGAGTCATGAGCTACGCCGACCTTCCGGAGACGCGAGTGTTTCAAGGCCTGAGCTACGTGGGGACGACGCGTATGCCTGACTGTGCGCTCGATGTGAGTGCCATGCAAATCTACCCTGAGGAACAGAGCATAGTACTGATTATCGGAGTAGAGCGTAGCGTGGGCTCATACATGCGGAAGAGAACGAGACGCAGGACATTCTCTACAGGCTTCCGATAATAAGTTGGCAGCGTGCGTTCCGATTTGTGTTTGTCATGCTCGCCCAGCTGACGTGTCTATGCAGTAAAGAAGCAGGACTGAGCGCCGTTGCCCTTCCCCTGCTTAACATACTAGAGAGCCGAGCGTCAAAATGCAACACCTCTCAATTTACGCGGAGTCCGTCGAGGGTCTGTTCATCCGAATTGAACTGCAAATACAGCTACGCGGCGCTCCCTACTTCCAACATCCGATACCTCCTTGATTCAGTTGACCCCCACCTCTTCCGGACAAGACAAAGTCGAACGAACGCTCCCTCGGCTCGAATGGTCAAGAGTCCCGCAATACTTTTGTCATCTTCAGACGCACCGCTACAAGTTGCAAATTCCTCTTATACGCGCATTCTGATGGCCTTTCAGTCCATGCTATGTCAGAGCGTGCCCAAGCCCAACGTCTGAACTCAGCAAGCCCGTGCTTTGGGTCTCCGTCATATGTGCCCCTCGCTTTGTCTCGCTCGTCTAAGCCTGGTTGTCATAGATCCATCCACTAACCCGAAGCCTGGATATAACGCGTCGCAGGATTACACTGGAAATGGTCTACTCTAAGCTGGCATACCTCCTCCAGGTCGTTGGATCTCCGGCGCGACGGCGAATCTAAGGGCTTTTGCCTGTACCCTCAGACCCGGTGCTGCTCAATTCGAGCTTGCCCATCGCTCTTCTGCCAACAATCTCCTGGCCCGTTCCCATCAAGACGAAGTCCACTATACTCGATCGCGCCGGAGTGTCGCTGCTATGCTCAGGATCGCTTGAGAGACGTTCGACATCTCTGCGCAATGAATGAACCAGTCAGCGATATCTTTCCTGGGCATATTGGGCCTCACGTACTCGGAGTATACCTCGCTGGAGTTCTGACACACTCCCTTGATGACATCCGACCCCGACTCGCTTTCGCTGCCCGATACATACTTGGCAGTTTCTTCTGTAGCGGGCGTATCGATGTGCACGAAACTGACAGGCCGCGAGCTGCTTGGTCAAATCAGAGAGGTGTGAGACGTCTGGAAACGAATGTACACACCCCATCTCGACATCGAATGCGGATATATCTTGCGGCCGGGCGCCAAACTCTATCTCTCCCAGCGACCCACGCCCATTTCGCCCACGCGGAGTAGGTTTCCATCCGAACCACCCGCCAACGGTGCACACAATTCGCCAGTACGATGTGCGGGCCTCTGACGTTACGCCGAAGAGGCCAAAGATGGCGAATGCAAGCACGGGGGATGTCCATTGAGAAAAGTATATCAGCGCGAGTTGCACCGTCCCGTCGGCCTGAATATCCGCATAGGGAATCCCGACTGGCTCCCAGTTACTGTGCACGAAAGTCCATCCTGGATAGAAACTGAAAGGAAATCCAGGGGACAGCGCTGCTGTGATATCCAGCGTGAGAGTGACAATGCCAACGGGCAATGTAAGCAAGATATCGATGCTGGCAAGAATGAAGATGCGAAGATAGCTCGTGCGGGAGACCGACGAATTGCTGCTCAGAAAGCTGTCGGCGTCTCTTCTCTGTCGATAGTACATCCGTGCGACCTTTGCTAAAGCAAAACTCGGCGTTAACATAGTGCGCGGCTGGAAGTATACGCCGCGTACGATAGTAGAATATGATCGAGACCAGAGGAGCAAGGATAGTCCAGGACTCATCGGTTAAATACTCGAGTATCGATGTTACTGGAGCGTTCGTACATCCAAACCCCTCAAGAACTAAGAATCGGGAGCCCTGGTTTACATAGTCTAGACATAGAGTTAGTGTGAGGCGATTCTGAGGTCCAAAGTCGTGAGAACTCACAGATAGGGCCGGCCACCAGTAGGGGAATAACGAAACCCAGAGTCCATTCTACTGCAAGGTCCCATCGCCTCTGCGCGGGGCTCAGGTAAGTGCGAGAATGTGATGGCGAGGGTGCGTACCGCTGCTTTGCTGGAGAGCTCAACTGACTGGAGACTGGCAATCAAATAAAGTCGCCGTGTGATCATGAGTGTAGCCATGGGCTTGGTGATGTATGAGACCATTTGTATGCGACTGGCTACAACCAAAGGTATACAATCAGTTGGACGACACCTGACTGAAGTATTAATGGAACACATACCAATGTCACAGTAGACGTACAATTTTAGGTCGGCGTTGTCAGACCAGACGAAGGCATCCACAACGTATGAGAGGTTCTCGAAGAAGAGCCAGAAACACAGAAAAGTAACGCCCAAGTTCCAGCTCTGGCGGACGAGGCCGGTCGTAAGCACCAAGAGCAGCATTATGGAGGCCAGGAGGCAGGCGATGGGATACAGTGGGTAAGAGGGGTCTGCCGCGGCCATCTTGGAAGGGATAGCTCGATGAGTTCAGCAAAGTCACTTACCTCTTATAACTGTAGTACTGAGTACATGAGTACCATCCGAGTCTCTCATGCTCTGCTCCAATCGCTGCATCGAGGCTTGCCCCATACGTTCTTAGCCAGTGAAACATGTATCCCGTCACTATGCGATGTGCATGGATATGACGGTCGAAGAGAAGCATCTCTGTATAGCCACGGGGATCAGGTATGGAAGCGAGGAGTGTTCCCTTGCAGGGAGTAAAAGGGGTCAGTCGCCAGCTATGATCCGTCGAAAGGCACAGACCCTAAAAGAGCTGGATATATATTAACACGCATTCCTTGTTGCTGCGGGTAGCGGACATGTCACAGGCTGTCGAGGACTATTCTCGTTCGAGAATGATAGTGGCATGGCAAAGTCATGTATTTGCTGTTGAGCAACATCGCTCGTCACGTTGAACACGATGCAGAGAGTTAGCAGGCACAGTTGCCGGTAGTAGAGAAGATGCGTGACCCGAAGTAGGCATTCGGAGTTCTGCGTCAACCTTGTCAGCGGGAGAAGCCAGCGCCATGCGCAACTCGTTTCATTCTATCATGTCTACCCGCATGCGCCCATAATAGCCTTCGACGAACATCGTGCCTATGGCTACCTTTCAACTGCGATGGTAAGTAGCTGGAAGCGCAGCATTGCCCCACTCGTGATGGTAGCTGCTGTCGCTCTATGAGGTTGGAGCAAGAACCTGTGGGTACGTACTGGATCTGAAGCATCCGCTCTCGCGCGAGCATGCGCGACCCACAGATGCAGTCACGCGGAACCCACTGGCGCAGAATCTCTGTACAGATTTGGTTCGCCTTACAGGACGCGGGTCGCCCGAAAAAAATGCAAACCTGCCTTGACGTGAATTCCCTGGGCAGGGAAGGCACCAGACGGAGGGCACTGGGGGACCTTGCAGATCTGCGGATAAGGCCGAGAAGCTCGTAGCTTGCTCGCAATTGCTACCGGATTCAAGTTGCTCTTCCTCTTGGTTGACCTCAGATCCGCCCGCCCATCAATTCGGCGAATCCAAATCCGTACGGGTACGTTCTCATAGATGATAGATCAGCACACAGCCAGTACACAGCCACGGGTCGGGGCCTAGACAAGATGCGTTACCGGTGCGGGTGCTCTTGGGTTGATGGAATTCTATTATGTAAGGAGGCATTGTACACTGCGCGGTGAACGCTGTACGCGCTGATTTTGACGCCTTAAAACTTCATTTCGGACACGAAACACGAGTTGCACGAAGACCAAGTAGTTGAAGAAAGATACAGCGACATGATCCGAGCGTAGGGAACTGACGCGTTCGTGGAAGGTCGCATTACGATCTGTTGGACGCAGAGAGAAGGGAAGAACGTTCAGTACAGAGGTCAGAGTGAAGTGGAGGTGATGGCATACCGTGAGGTTTGTCGTCCCAGGTGCTAACATCAAGCGTCCATTGTCCTCGAAGCGACTGAGACTTCTCTCTCGCCTCATGATCCAGTTCTTCTCATTCTACTCTCTTCTCTTCAGCTTCAGGTACAGCATTCACACCGCTACCTCTTCGAACACCATGCCGTCCATCGTGAACGTCCGCGGCATGGTGCGCGCGCCGGTACCTCGACCCGCGCCTGTGCGCGCGCGTGGTGTGGCTGCCTGACTGCCCGCTCGCCGTTCTTCTCCAGGTTGGGCACGCCGGCCTCCGACGCAGTAGAGTGGCAGCAAACGCCAAGTCAGGAACAATCCTGCATGCCTAGAGATGGTTCGACGCCGAGGTCGATGCACATCCACTTGCCCCGGGTCGCCCACTCGCCATTCGCGGCGACAGAGTCAAGCACAACGCATGCTTACTCTTTGGCCTGTCCATATACATTGCGCATGGGCTTTTCGGGTGAAAGGAGATACAGAACGTGATATGAGCGAGATGGTCGTAAGACGAGAGTGAAACTCCTGAGACGCGAGTGGAATGGTGGGAAATGAGAAGCGGCCGAATAGGGCCGAACAAATCCCCGCTTACCCAGGCTCGTCCAGGCTCGTCCGATACCACCACCACCTGGGTCAACCGTACCATTCATAAAACTCGGGCGGATATATACTAGTCTATTGATATATCTCTGTGAATGGTGGACCCTGCGGGGAAGTACACCGTCGACGGTACGCATGTTATGGTCCTGGTTGGTATCGCTCTGGCAGGTGCAAAGAGCGGACCTCGCGTTTTGCTTGCGGCCGCTAACTGAAAGGGCCAGGAAGGCTCTTCCTTCACTACGCCGCTACCATTCCAATCCATACTAAGCACCACGTCCCAGACTGGACCGATGCACCGACGTAGAAGGAATCCGTCTCTGCATGCACGCACCACGTCTTTAGTACACGACTATTGACTTGTGAGGTGCAATACGCACCACCAGGTGTCCGAGTCGCCGAACATTGTATCCGCATTATGCTCGCCCGGGGTGCTTCTACTGCCAATGTCGCCATCTATCCCAGTCGCAAGTGAGCCGCAAGTTCCCGCCTTCTCTTGAATTGCAATCTCAGAGATGGGGCGCGCGAAGTCTCCAGTCACACTAGGCAATGGGTCATACATGTTAACGAAGCTTTGTCCATGCCCAACGACTACACGTACTCTGTGTTCACAATGCCGCCGTCTATGCAACGCATCGGCTTGAACGATGACTCCGAGTCCGTGTCATGCGCTGTGCGACCCTTCAGTGCGCGCTCAGCATCCCCATATGCAGCGGGCGCGCCGGTGTCGATGAAGCTGGGGGTCGATGACCTTGGGTGACCGATTAGACTAATAGTGCCCAAAAAGAAGCTTTACAGTACGCACCCTGCCTCAGGATCGAACCCTGAGGTGCTTTGCGGCCGCGCGCCAAACACGATCTCGCCCAGAGTCGCATGTCCATTCTGCGTACGCGGTTTAGGCTTCCATCCGAACCAGCCGCCGACGGTGCAGATGATGCAGCAATACGATGCGCGAGCTTCGTGTGTCACGCCGAACAGAGCAAAGATGGCGAACGCGAGTATGGGGGATGACCACTGAGCGACATAGAACTGTGCGAAGTAACCAGTACCAAAAGCTTGCAGCTCAGCATACGAGACGCTCACTGGCCCCCACTGTGAGTGAAGGTAGGTCCAACCGGGATAAAACTTGAAAGGGTGCGCAGACAAGAGTTCTACTATATCCAGAGCGATGTTCACGATGCCAATTGGAAGTGTGAGCATTATATCGATGCTAGCAAGGGCAAGTATGCGGACATAATTCGTCCGCGTGACTGAGGAATCGCTGTGTAGAAAACTGTTGATGTCCCTTCTTTGTCGGTAGTAAGTCCGGACCACTTTTGCTAAAGGAATAGCACTCAACTTTAGCATACAGTCTTGCTCACAAAAGAGCACTGCGTGACTCACGATAATAAAATACGACCGATACAAGACACGGGACGAAGGACCAGGACTGCTCGATTAGAACGTCGGGTAGTGATTCGTTCTCGGCAGTTCCGCAACCAGAACCCTGATAGACCACAAATCTGGAACCCTGGTTCGCATAGTCTCAATAATTTGACGTCAGTCATCGCACTTGAACGTCGGTAGGAAGCGGGAACTCACAAACAGGGCCAGCCACTAGAAGGGGAATGATCAACCCTAGAGTCCATTCCAAGGCAAGGTTCCAGCGCCTCTGTTGTACAAATTGGTCTTCGTGGGTCAGGATGCAGATGCAGTACATACCGCTGCTTTGCTAGGAAGTTCCACGGACTGGAGACTTGCGATCAAGTAAAGTCGGCGTGAGATGATCAATGTCGCCATGGGCTTGACGACGAATGTGATATGTTGCACATGTGTGACTGTTACGCAGAGCATGTAAGTAGCCAGACTATTGACAGAGAATGAGCTCTATACCAATGTCGCAGTATACATATAACCTCAGTTCGGCATTGTCGGACCAGACGATGGAGTTCACGGCGAGACCGACAAGCTCGAGGAAGAGCCAGAAGCACAAGAAAGTGACTCCCAAGTTCCAGCTCTGGCGGACAAAGCTTGTCATAAGGACCAAAAGCAGCATTGCCGAAGCGAGGATGCAGGCGATGGGATACAGGGGATACGTGGGATCGACCGCGCCCATGTCAAAACGAATAGCCGCCTGTTTTACGAAGCCGTCCTGGGACTTTATAGCTCCTACCTTGTCGAATCAGACCTGCATTCTACATCAGGGAATACATGGCGATGAAAGGCACCGAGTCGAAGGAAGTTCACAATGTGCTTCTTCCCCGAACGAAATACATATTAGCATGCAGTGATGCACTCCGAGTCCCCCGAAAAGATTGTTTCGAATTCCCATCTTCAGATTGGAGGGTTAAAACAAAAGACTAGAGCACTGTGTATGCAAGCGCCATCAGATGAAGGAGCTGTCGCCTTGAACGGATCTGAAAGCATCCACGACTGAACAGACGTACTCCGCGCAAGAACCGCCGACACGCCCGTATCGAGCGTTACATTTAAAGATTTGAACTCTTAGCCGTCATAAGCCAAACTAGCCAGCAGTGATCGACCATTATAGAACACATGACACCGCGATAAGGTCAATATCGAGCGAGCACAATAAGTACAAATATGGCAGAAGCGTGCGCGCAACATCGCCACCCGAGCCGTCGCTCAGAAGGCCCCGTCCTCCCGCTTCTGTCATCTCCACCTCCAGAAGTGTTCATAGCCCTCACGCTATTCTTCAAAAAAAGGATGCACTACCGTGTCCTCTGCCACCATCGGCGAGCGGTGCCTCACAGCCACTGCTACCGCCAGTGCTGCCATCAGGCGCACCTTCGCTCCCACCAGGCGACCCTTTGCTCTTTAGCCGACATCCCCGTGTCTCGACTTGGTTGCAACAATCTTCTCGTATCAATCGGAGTGCAAAGGCGTCCGTTCCCTAGTACGTGATACGAGGCATCCGTCGCCGCCCGCCGGCGCTACGCCTTAGCCACAGCGCCGAAGGTGTAGATGCACGCATGTAAGACGCTCATCGGCCATTTCAACTCTTTCGCCAATGCGAGACGGGAGCCCTGGACGATTGATGACGCGCGGCGTGCCGGTTTTGGGGATTGATCTGGCCGCCCTAGGGCGTCAATGGACTGGTAAACGAGCTAGAAAGTGGCTGTAGCGCGGTCTTCTGCCATGGCGTCCATCCTGTACGTGTTGGCAAGGTGCAAGTCCTCGTGTGATAGCGCGAGGACTCTGGCGAGCGAGCGTCTAGGAGAAGAGAGGACTGGGATGCGTTTGAACTTCGGAGACGTGATGCGATCTATCCTGCGCAGTAGATACATTCATTGTCGGTACAGTCGGAATGAGGTGTTCGCGCTTACCTATGCACTAAGTACAACAGAATCGTGTCCCTCACGAAGTGGGCGAGCAATGCGCCGTTGTTGGTAGAGCATGAGAGGTCTCGTGACTGGTGAGGTATATATGTTGTCGACGGGCAAGCCGTGTATGTACCTTGCACAGTGGGTCAAACTGCGCAATGGCACGGCGAGACGCGTAGTCATGGCCTTGAGCGTGCGTGTGGAAAGGTTCTTCACTGCATAGCGCGTGGCGCGTCGACACGGGGTGCGAATGGGACGGCAGGAGACGCAGGTTTGGCTGCGGTACTGTGCGTGTAGTACTAGGGTTCGCCGTCGATGAATGCGGCTAGCCAGCGCGTTCCCTATTCACGGCCCCCAAGCGCGTCGATCTTCCGTCGTAGCAGAATCTTGTGAGTGAGGCATAACATCGGCGATATGAGCGTATAAGATAAAAAGGTCGTTGAATTCGGGGGCATACGGGGCCGACGAGGCTGCCTGGCTTGTGGGAAGTGGCAGGAAGTGGCAGGAGCAAGGCCGCGGCGCGCGCTCGGAAGAGGCGGCCTCTCTGTCCACCACTACCACCACCATGCTCATCCAACTTCATGTCTAGGATACTTACTTGTGAATGAAAACTGCCCTTCGTGTTATGGCTGTTTCTCGTGGATGTTGCGTCGGACTATAATTCTAAAAGGCACGATCGCAGCGAGTCAAGGCGGGAGGGCTGAGGAACAAGGCGCACTACCGGTATATTACGTCTATCGTGAGCCTCAATTGTGCGCTCCAACTGATTTCTTCTCCTCAATAGATGCCTCCAGACGTTTGCCTTCCCTCTGCACATCCTCGCGGCGTTACTTCGGCAAAATTCAGCGCAGACGTTCCCCGCCTTGTGCGTCAACTCACATGAGAATAAGCATGGCAGACCCGGGACAGTAAAGGTGGAAGCCGCTTGACAGGTTGAAATGCCAAGTGCTTAGTGAGACTGGATTTGAGCTACTAAACGCTGCCAAGCTCGCGACAGGGAGCGTAGTCAATGATCTATGCAGCAGTCAATTGTCCGACTTTGGTAGACCTACGCGGTCTAAGTCGCGAGTGAGTACACGGCAAAGTCACAACTTGTGGAGTGTATATGCACCGCCGATCTCCCAAGTTCTCCGAACGCCTTGCCCACATATTCGGTCCCGTCCGGATCGAGCTCGCGCGATGTACTTCCACCGCTCAGCTCATCATCTTGCCCCGTCCCCAGTGAACCGGACTCCCCGCTCCCCAGTTTTTCTTGAAATCCAACGGCATAGACCTCACGCTCATGAGCTCTACGAACGGTGAAGCAAGTTAGCAGGCTTCTCACTCAACCTTGCGTGTATGCGTACTCTGAGTTTACAACACTGTTCTTTTCACGATGCATCGAGTGAATCGATGACTCCGACTCGTGCGCTGCGCGTCCGTTCAGTGCGCTCTGCATTCCGATCTGCCACGAGCGCGTCGGTGTTGATGGAGCTGGGAGTTCGTAACCTGCTCGAACCAGTTAGAGAAGCTTCAATAAGTAAAGGGTGGAGAGCGCACCCCATCTCGGGGTCATGTCCCGACGTGTCCTGCACCGGACACGGGCCAAACTCGATCTCTCCCAGTGATGTCTGCTCTTTCCGCGCGCGTACAATAGACATGCATCCAAACCACCCGCAAATGGTGAAGATGATGCGCAAGTACGATGCGCGCGCCGCGGATGTAAGACCGAAAAGACCGAAGATGGTGAATGCGAGCATAGGGGATGACCAGGTTGTAAAGTAGTTTTGTGCAAGCGATGTGGTGCTAAGGGCCTTCAGTTCCGGATAGGAAATACTCAGTGGCTCCCAATCAGTGTGCAGGAGAGTCCAACCTGGATACAAGGGGAAAGGGTTTGGAGAAGACAGATCTTGCACTAGATTCAGAGTCATATCTATAATGCCAATAGGTAATGTAAGCAATGTATCGATGTTTGCAAGAGCGAGTATGCGAAGATAGTTCGTCCGCGATATTGAGGGATTGCTGCGCAGGAAGCTGTTGATGTCCCTGTTTTGGCGGTAGTAAGTCCGTGCTATCTTTGCTAAAAGAAGCTCAACATCAGGGCATAGTACGGTTGACAATAGGCTCCCGGTAACTCACGATAATATAATGTGACTGATACCAGAGGAGGGACGACAGACCAGGATTCCTGGATCAATATCTCCACCACCGATACTTTATTGGCAGTTCTGCACCCGAAACCTTCTACGACCTGAAATCTGGCACCCTGATTCACGTAGTCTTGATGATGAAGTATCAGTTGTCACGACCATAAGTAGCTAGATGTAGGAACCCACAAATCGGGCCAGCCACCAGGATCGGAATGATCAGCCCCAGTGTCCATTCTACAGCTAAGTCTCGGCGCCTCTGCTGAAGAGCTCAGTCAGGTGTGATAAAACCGACATATTACTTACTGCTGCTCTTGTAGGGAGTTCCACGGAGTGGAGGCGAGAAATCAAGTAAAGCCGGCGTGTAATGATAAATGTCGCCATAGGCTTTACCACGAATGTGATCACCTGGAGGTGAGTCACTGCCACGCACGGAATATGATGAGCAAGGTCATTGTACAAAATGCACTACATACCGATGTCGCAGTAAACATACAACTTTATGTCGGCGTTATCGGACCAGACGACTGCACTGACAGCAAGTAAAAGATTCTCGACAAAGAGCCAGAAGCACAAGAAGGCGACGCCCAAGTTCCAGCTCTGGCGGACGAAACTCGTCGTGAGTACTAAAATCAACATTGTCGAAGCGAGGACGCAGGCGATGGGGTACAGCGGGTAGGACGGGTCAACGGCGCCCATGTCTGATCATGATACATGAACAGCTTGCTTCTCTACAGAGCTGCACTGCAGTCATATATACCTTCAATCGAACCAAAGTGTACATCCTCTCAGGCGCTCTTCACGCACGAGGCGATGGAGGATACCGAGGGGTGAGAATGGGACATGTGAGCGAGCCAGTACACATACAGGCTTATACAGTAGTCTTGCCCTTCCTGACGTTCGCGTTCACGCGACAGCTACAACGATCTTGTTGTCCTGTACTTCTTTGATTGATATCAGTAACGCGAACCGACTGAGATACATGGGCACTATTTGTGTGCGGCAGGTGTAGACGTTGTATGTGGAACGCGAAGAATATGAGATGCCATCGCAGACGTTGGGGGCAACCCGAGTAGTAGATAGAGGAAAGGGGAAGACCCGCAAGAGACTTCGCCGTTGGTCGGAAGGAGATTACACCACGCCGATGCCTTAACCCTAACCCTAGCGCACTCTATAGCCTGCTCCCAGTTGTCCTCGCCATGCTCTACCTCTTTTCCCCCGTGCCCCCCGCCAGTTGCCTTCCGTATCCGCGTAGCATATGAGCGAGAGCCGAATCGCATCAAGAGAGATATAGCCGGTGCGATAGTTGTTTGGTAGCGGACGATACGTTCACGAATGGCTGCTTTGTTCTCGGCGATGCATACTGTAGCAGAGCGGGCAATGAGTGAAGGCAATGCCTACTGTGAGTTCTATCTCCAACGTCAGCTGGTCGTGGGTGGGGGGATGGCTGCATCACAATCTCGCGTGCATGCGGGGTCTATGCGGGATGAGCGAGACGCCTTGTCCATGACGAGCAACTCCTGCGTACATTGCCTTGTGTAAGCACATGCATGTCCGTAAAGAGCTACACACGCACTGTTGAACTGATCTCACCTGTCGATAAGAGCGCCCAGCTGAGCATTGGCGCTGCTGTCAAACACTCTGGAGTCTACTATATCCCACATCAGCTCTACAGTCAGCAGAGGAAAGCAAGGCAAAGCGGCGCACCTCAATATCCGATGCGTGCGTGGTATTGACATCCATTACTCCCGTTTCAAGTCACACATCCCGAGGAAGTTCAAGCTGGCGTACGCTTGCCTACGTCCTGGTGCGGTGCACCGAAGCGGAGAGTCATAGCTTGATGTGGTGTGCTAGCCGTATCAGAGCGGGCCAGCGAACTTCGTTGAGATGAGTGCTACGCGAGTGGGCAGGAGAGCTATGGAGCCATTGAGTGACTGGATGAGGTACATCTACTTAGGAGGGATTGAGAACGCACAGTGTATATAGGTGCATCGAGATAGATGCGCGCGAACGCGTTCACCGGTAAGTGCAAAAAGACTACGGTCGCCCAGCACTATCTCCTGTCGCCATCGTGCGCACACGCGGAGATCGTCTTTGCCATGATCATGATGATGGGCCGATCTCTAGTTCTCTGGGCTTCTTGCATGGTAGAATCGCTGTGCTCTAGAAATCGTAGCGGAGGCAGCCTCGGGTACGGTGTTCAGCGCCTTCTGCAAGGGTTCGCCAGCGATGCATACGCGCTCAGTCGGACACAGCGCGTTCTTGCGGGCGTGCCGACCAACATTGTGTCGGCATCGTGCGCGTACTTTGTGCTAGTTGTACGGGCCGTGATATGCGCGAGATGAGTGTAAGGCGACAGAAGCAGAGATAGCGCCGTGGCGGGTGGGAAAACGGGAGAACGCGAGACGTGCCCTGACCAAGCCGGTTGTTAACAATTTCGCTTGAGCAAGTTGCTTGAGTCAAGCAAACACTACCAAGCTATTGCTTAAGCAATGCTTAAGCAAATTAAGTGTGCTTAACGCGGGATAAGCAACTGATAAGTACCTAGATAACCGCAAAGCTGCTTGGCTGCACGGCCCCGCGCCGCGAGTTGCTTCGGTTGCTTGCCATGTACTTCCACCATCCTGAGCAGTAGAACCGTTACCTCTGCTACCGCATTCCCCATTCCCTTACCCGCCCGGCTCAGCTGCTCATCCTGACCTTCTGTATGTACGTCGGGCTGCAGCGCATTCGCACAGCACTCACCGGCATCTTCTCAGGCTGGCGCGTCCGCGGCTCCATATTCATTTCCAGTGTGTAACCCTTTACTATGGACTCAGCTATGGGCTAACTACATGCACAGTGGTGGAACATAAACTTGCAACGACAATCAAACGGGCGCACAAGATAGCCTGAACCTATCACCGGACGAACAACTCGCGAGGAAAGTCCTGCAATGTGACCCTTGTATGTGGCTTACACGGCCTGGCTCGGAAGACTACGTACGCCGCCGAGAACAGGAGGGCTCGCTGCGTGCTGACCGCGACCGTTGACACCTTCTACTTACGTTCGATCCATCGAGTGCGATCGTCCAGGCTAGGCAGTATGTACCGCTTTCGGAAGCTTCATGACGGCACGGTCCCCGAGATCTTTGCTCGTCGAATGAAACACAAGCATCGCTGTCCGCTGGCAGCCTTCTGACGCAGCACGTAAGAGGTCAAGTTGATGTAGCACATGTGAACGGGTGTCATGCTCGTAGACGGTGTCATGCTCGTAGACGCTCGAACTTTTGTATCGTTAGATCAATCTCAATTGTAACTATCAGATCGTGAACTAAGGCTACTTCAGATGCGTCAAGGGCTGACCTCCCAAGGTGTAAAAAGTGGTACGAGCACCGTATAAAGCATCAACCAGGCCACATACACTAGTCCCCTCAACCTTGAGAATATCGCACACTTACGCGGCAGTGCCAATAACCGGTATGGGCTCTACCAGATAATTGTATATATGAGTAGTTATTGTACCTGAAGCAACCCGCGGTATTGGCACCCATTACAGCTCAGCATAGGAGACCAAGCACGGTCTCAAGCAACCCGAAGCAAGTGGCCATACAAGCTCAAGCCAAGCTCAAGCAAGTCAAGCAACCGGCGAGGGATTCCCACGCTTGGCGTGCGGGCGAAGCAACCGCCCAAGCACGCGCTTAAGCGAAATTGCCAACACTCGACCAAGCCCTGACGCGCATGGCGCCCGCGCGGCCTGCGTCTTTGTGCGCGCTCGTCTTTACTCCACCATCACCACCACCATCATTAATCTGAACTCATGTGGGAGCTTCAGAAGCGCAATTAATGGCGTTCATCTTGAAGACTTGTATGGAGATTCGCGGGACTGGATAAGAACCATCACTGGCCATCCGGACCCTCCCGGCCGAGAGCGCAGATTCCACGGATTCGGAAGCAACGACAAACGAATAGCAGCAGGTACGCAGCTCATACTTTACGATGCATGTAACTCCATTCTGCAGGAACAAGCAGGTAGTGCCGTACTGTGCTACTGTGCAGGCGCTAGGTGGACCGCGCACATGGGTCGGCCGGCTGCGCCTTCCGCTCCTCCCTCGACTGGTGCGAACATCTCCGCGTCCAGCACAGACGACTCCGGTGGCCGCGGGCTGAAACCAGGTGCATCTAGAGATGCACACTTATTTACGCGCGGCTTCCAACCAAGCCAACCTCTTGCGATGTAGATGCCGTGCCAGTACGATGCGCGCGCCTCGGATGTTAGGCCGAATAGACCGAATACGGCAAATGCGAGCAAGGGTGACGTCCAGAGAGCGATATAGTACTGTACAAGTACGGGTGTACTATAGACCTTGATGTTTTCAAAGATCCTTGGGTCCCAATTTGTGTGCAGGGATGCCCAGCCTTGATAGAAGGTTAAAGGACCATAATCTAGCCAGCCCATGAGTTTCAGGACCAAAGTCATGATGCCCAATGGCAGTGTTAGTACTATGTCGATGCTTGCAAGAGCAAGTACGCGAGAATAGTTCGTGTGGGAGACTGCGAAACTGCTGCGCAAAAAGTCGTCGATATCCCTACGTTGACCGTAGTACACGAGTACCACCTTCGCTGAAGAGGGACTCTATATGAGCCAGATATCGCGCCTAAGATGGAGAACTGGCGACGCACGATAGTAGAAGATAATCGACACTAAAGGAGGGAGAATCGCCCAAGACTCAAAAGTCAGGACTTCGACGATCGACAAGTCTCCTGCAGGTCTGCATCCGAAACCTTCATATACTGAGAATCGGGCACCCTGGCTCACATAGTCTGGACACACAGTTAGCATGAGCTGGAAGCCCTATGACCTACAAGAAGCTCACAGATAGGGCCGGCCACCAGCAAGGGAATGATCAAACCTAGACTCCATTCGATGGCAATACTCCAGTTCTTCTATAGCACGCGTTAACGCAGTTTGAGGACATAGCAATAGTTCGCACCTCTGCTTTGCTCACAGTATGCACTGATTGAAGTCTGGCAATCAAGTAAAGTCGGCGAATGATGATGAGTGTCGACAGAGGCCTGACGACATATGCGACATTTTGGACATGAGTCACTAGCACGAAGACTGCATGAGGTGTCAAGCCGCTGAGAAAGGATTGATACCGCGTACCAATATCGCAGTAGGTAATGAACCTGACTTCAGCGTCATCAGACCATACGACGGCGTTCACGGAGTTCGTAAGGTTCTCCAGTACGGACCAGAAGCATAAGGAAGTGACGCCTATATTCCAGCTATGACGGGCAAGACTGGTCATCAGTACCAGTAGTAACATCACCGAAGCGACAATGCAGGCAATGGGATACAGCGGATAAGTCGGATCGGCAGCAGCCATCAGGGTGTTCGAGCGAGAGCTCCAATCCTGCCCGAAGTAGCCTTGAGCTGATATATCCTCAACCCTACCGAGGTAAGTAGTGTTTCTTGCTTCCCGGGACAGATGTCACACACACACGGGCGATGGGGAATACATAAAAAGGCATGCCATTCCTTTGCATGGCAAGGCGGGTGAACGGTGGTACAGACAGGGCGCTATGATGTCCGTGAGACTCACAGCCTCCATAGGTTACATTTGCAATCACCCGTAGAGCATAGCCACAGAGCAGGTAGTCCTGGTGGTCCTGCACGCTGGATACAGCCACAAGATAACTGCGAAATACAGGCAGAATTCCCATTTGAACGTGTTTTTATCTGGCACAAACCAAGGCTCGACCTCAAAACACGAGTACGCGAAGGTATTGCCGAGAGCTAAGCTTGAGATACCCGGTAGTGTTGGCTACACTGGGAGTTAACTGTAACCCTGTTGGCACTGCCTTGTCCATTATCAACAGGAGAAGCATATGGTGGCACGAATGAGCTGAAGTCAGCGGATTGACCCGGCGGATGTTCATCCGTTAAGGTATCTGAGATACGTTTACATAGAGCAGCAAGCAAAGTGGTTTGAGATTGCTGCATCTCTAACGGTAACACGGCGCGGAACAATAATCTCAAAATGGACACGGAACGGACCCCCTGCGCGGTGCAACACGGGTACTCCAGTGCACCCCGGGATCTAGCGTATGCGCAATCTTGGACCATCCTAGCTTTAGGCATGCTATCCTTAGAGGTCGTGAGTAGGTGCATTCTCCGCAACCTCCATGTTCAAAGCGCCACCAGTTTCCGAACAGTTCGCCATCCGGCTTGACGTCCTCTGATACATATCGCGCGTACGCCGTACATCTTGAACCTTTGCCTTTCGCCCACGTCTCCATCCTGCATGCCGGCGCGCGGCGATCTCGGATGGGTAGGGGATGATGGATGATGCCGGTCCCAGTGGTAGAAGATGCTAGTCCCCATAGTAGGTGTTGTGTGTCGAGCAATGGCTCGCCGCCGTTGATGCGTCCCGGCCTGTCTAAGCTTCGTCCGTTTGCGGTGTCAAGGGTCGAGCGCGGCGCGCGCTCCTTCTGGCACGATGGCAGGCTCCATATTCTTCTGATAGAATGTGCGCAAGGCGAGACGCGTATGAAAGTGGAAGCTGCAGAAAGTGAGCCCTTGGGCTTGGACGGCGTTGGATCGAGACAGATGCGCGGGTTTGCTGTTGTGGGAACTTGAAGCAAGAGAAAGACGCAGCTGGAAGCGCGCTCGGAAGACCGCGTCTTCCACCATCACCATCGTCACCATCTCGTTCAGCCTTGTATCCGGAACACTGTCGGGACGTCCTCTGTGTATGCACCGCTCTCATCAGCTTACCGCCTTTCTTACTCTCATACTCATGCCGCTTGAACTCCTTTTGAGACCCGTCTGGACTTGATCTACCTGGCGTCGACTGCATGCTCGCAACGTACTTACGACGTCTGAATTGCTCAGTTGTTCTTGCGCACCGGAGCCGCCATGTTCCCCTCTTTCATCCCCTCCGAACTACCACCCTCCGCTATATCAACGCCACCGTCTCCGTCGTTGTCTCTCCATCACCACGTAGTCATCCCCTCTCTAGACTCAAGTTCCTTCTTAGTTCTGGGTCTGCTTTGAAGAAAGACTATCTCATTAGTACAAAACCGATCCGCGGAACACCATCATGTCAATCAACGTGTACACCGACCCCGGGAATTTGAGCCTGAACCCGACCAAACCGTACATATACGACGAGATATCACATACACAAAATGAATACAAGAGCGCCGAATTAGAGAAACCAGATCGTTCGGCTACATGGATGTCGATTCCCCATCTCTGGACCACGCGCGTCCTCGAAGTTGGTGTACTTCAGATCGTTAGTATACTCACTGCGAGAACGAGTCACCAGTACTCTCGTGGCGCGTTTCTTCGTCCGCTTCTAGGCTCGTCTCCATCCCAGTCTCCTCACGTGCGGCACGTCCTCCAAGTGTATGCCCAACTCGCTGTTTCTCGGCGTCCGCATCCGTGTCGATGAAGCTTGGTGCAAAAGACCTGCTTGAAGAAGTCAGAGAAGCTTCCCAAAGTAACGCATGTCGCACGTACCCGATCTCCAGATCGAATCCCGACGTGTGCTGCGTTGGACGTGCACCGAACTCCATCTCGCCCAACGATTCCCGTCCGTTTCGCGCGTGCGGGGAAGGCTTCCATCCAAAACACCCGCCGACAGTGCAGATAATGCGGCAGTAGGATGCGCGAGCTTCGGTGGTGATGCCGAAGAGGCCGAATATGGCGAATGCAAGTACGGGAGATGACCAGCTCGCAAAATAAGTCTGTGCGAGAGAGGCAGTCCCTGCCGCCTGAAGATCGTTATAGGCAGTCACGAATGGCTCCCAATCTGCGTGGGTGTTGGTCCACCCAGGATAAAAGGGTAAGAGGCCCAAGGACGAAGCCCCTGTTGCATCCAGGACGATGTTCGAGATACCGATAGGTAAGGTGATCAAGATGTCGATGCTGGAAAGAATGAGGATGCGAGAGTAGCTCGTGTACGAGACCGAGGGGTTGCTGCGCAAGAAGCTGTCTATGTCCTTTCTCTGTCGGTAGTACGTCCGTATCACCTTTGCTAAAACGATACTTGGAATCAGACTTGCACCGATGCCATGAGCACCGAGATAATAACTCACGATAGTAGTACGTGACTGATATGAGAGGAGGAATTACGCTCCAAGATTGCAGTGTTAAGATCTCAACGATCGATGTTTCAGTGGCATTGAGGCACCCGAAACCTTCAATGATCGTAAATCGACCATCCTGGCTCACATAATCTCAATCATCTGATGTGAGCCGTCCATCCCAGCACAAGTCGGAGCAAGGTTACGGACTTACAGATAGGACCGGCCACCAGGAGGGGGATGATCAGCCCAAGAGTCCATTCTACAGCAAGATCCCAGCGCTTCTGTCATAAGAGTCAGTCATGTACGATGAGGTAGACACGATCCATACCGCCGATTTACTCTGAAGTTCCGTGACAGAATGGTGATTGGCGATGAGGTAAAGTCGACGCGTAATAATGAGTGTTGCCATAGGTTTGACGACATACGCGATTATTCCCAGATGCGACGCTGTCATAGGGATTATATGACAAGCTGGGTCGGTGATAGCAATCGATCTGCATACCAATATCGCAGTAGACGTACGCCTTCAGATCGGCATTGTCCGACCAGATTATGGCGCTCACAGCATTGGTGATGTTCTCCGAAAGGACCCAAATGCACAAGAAAAGAACACCCAAGTTCCAGCTCCGGCGGATGAAGCTAGTCGCAAGTACCAGAAACAGCATCACCGAAGCGAGGATACAGGCGATAGGATACAGAGGGTAGGTGGGGTCCGCCGCGCCCATGTTAGATCGAGTGCCTGGTCTTCGTCTAGTTGCAACCGCTGTGGAATCTTATATCCCTAGCTTTGATCAATTCAGAGCATTTGCTACCTTATCAAGTAAACGTAAGAGGGTGCTGAGAAGACGGATGGTCGCATGATGACTTGTTCGGGTGCACTGTGCGTAAAAATCGTAGACCGTGATACATTCCCACCAGCACAGATCATTGAGCTCCTTCGTTCTGCACAGTCAATTCAGATATGCAGAGCCTTGTGCAGATCTCGTCAGTAGAAGAAGCGTATCGTGCGAATGGACCGCGAGAGGATCACGACTGAAGAGGTATGCATATTAAAGTTCTGCCGCCGCGGTGCTTGTACCGGAGCGCTAAGCGAATCAGAGGTGTTGAGACGAACAAAAAGTTCGCCGAGTAGACCGAGTGATCGTAGTCGAAGATAACTCTTGCCACGCAGTACGCCAACCCTAGTACGCGGCTGGCGTTCTTGAACGGTCAGGAGCCGCGGGGTGTCCTTTTGACAGGTTGTGCAGTAGTAGACTGTGTCTCACGACTTCTAGACAGTATTCTTTGCCTCGCTCGCGGCTCCTCACGACCGCGAGTACTCCGTGAGCGAGGTTAGCCATATCTGCGGGAGAAGCAGATGCTGTGTCGGCGAAAGAAGCAGATGGTGCGAATGTCCTTGTTCCAACTGATCCGATGCGCCCTTGGTCTTAAGTTAAGATGCATAGATACATCCACGACGACCGAAAGAAGTGTCCGTATCAGCAACATCAAGCCCATGCGAAGGAGGCGTCCCATCTGTGGACCGTCCATACGTGCCCTAAGACATGATAGTGCTTCGCGGTGTATGATCTCGGGCGGCGCGTGCTCGGTGTCGGGTGTTGTGGAGGGTCGACCTGGGTCGACGGTGCGAACCCTTCCTAAACGTTTCATAAGGATGGTAGATACCCTGGGGAAAAAACCGTATACGCACCAGCCAATGTGTCTGGACGATGATAAGCACTGCGGGCGGTCAACCCTACTACATTATTCTAGTCATGTCAGCTATACAGGGTGAGCAATAGCAGGCATGGCTGCGTACCTCAAGACCCGAAGCATGCCTCGTACGATCGCCAATCCACGAACAACCTGACCCCCACAAGTGCACGAAGGCCGGCGTCGTTGGGTTTGCGTAGCATATCGCATTTGCTCATTAAAGCTCATCAGTACCTATAGTCGTCAAAGTTATCAGCTAGGTAACATATATAGAGAGGGCACAGCACGTACTGGTGCAGACCGTTGACGGGCACATCGAGATCACTGGGAATCTCGGTCTCATTCTCCTGCGCCTTCCAATACGACACCTCCCGCTCTACTCCCTCTACCACAACCTCCGCGCCCAGCATGCCTCAGCATATTTGAACGTATCCAGTCCAGTACACTTTCGTACAACTTCGTGTGAGCCCTTGTGCCGCGCGCAGCGGCTTTGGGTGCACGGGTGGAAAGCTTGCTCGTCGTGTGCAGGGTTGTCGATTTGCCTCGAGTAGCAGCAGCTGGATCTGAGGCTGTGCACAGATGTGGCGGCGGAAGTGGGTTGAGGTGCAGTGCTCGTATTGTGAAGCGAGAGCGTCGAGCAGTGGGCGCATTCCCCATTCATGGCGTCAGAGTCGGGACGACGCGCTTCTTCGCTGACGTAACAGTTACTACTGTGGCGCTATCTTATGCATAGTCTGAGGAGAGGAGCAAAGCGAGCCATAGAGAGCATGTAATCTAGTAAACGCGGGGTTGACGAGGTTGGTGGGAAGCAAGAGCCGCGCAAGCGCTTTGAAACGACCGCGTTTTCGTCCACTACCGCCACGAACCCATTTACCCTTTTTTTGGCTTACTGGCAAAGTGCCTTCACCTGTACCTCATCTTGTGGTAATAGCAATTGCTCCTCAACAATATTAAGCCGGTTCAAGAAAGCACTCGAGCTCTGACTGGTCTGGCTACGATGAAATTTCGGGAACAAGGTGCAACATCCTGAGGTACATAGTCATGCTCGGGACAGCAGACCGTTCTGAGGCCGAACGGTTGCTATTGGCCTACGCCTAAAGCAGGGATACGGGTGGATAGGCATGAACTTGGCGCTGCGAAGCTACCTGACTTTAAGATGGGGATGGGGACGATTCTATGCTATGCTGCAATCGCGTTGCTCACTTTGACGATCCTGCGCGGTGGATGAAAGCATATCAATGTGCGCTCATATAGAGCGTGTGGAGTATACACGCACCGTTGAACATCTCGAGCCGTTTACAGCAGACCTGGCTTCACGCGCCTTTCGCGTCCGAGCCCTGGGTCGCGATCTCGAATGAATCGGCGCATTTGTTGCTGAACGTCTCAAGCACATCGGAGGATGTTCTTTCGACGACCAGCTCGTGATATTTGATATAGTTCCTGCAAAGATGAATCGGGTGAATCGGAAAGCTCTGTACTGGGCGTGATACGGATCGACGTACTGAAAGTGTGCATCGCCAGTCCCCTCCTCGGAATTGCGATGCGCTCCCTCGCCTGATTTCAGGTAAAGAGGGTCCTTCTCCGCGTGCACGCCCAGAGCATTCTTACAGTCTGGATGCGTAGCGGGCACATCTGCATGAGCAAAGCTTTGCGTGTGCGACCTGCTCGAAGAGGGACAAGCCTGAGTGAGAGGGGCTTCAGCAAGCAAAGAAGGCTATGCGCACCCCATTTCCAGATCGAATCCCGACGCATCCTGCGGCCGCGCGCCAAACTCAATCTCGCCCACAGACGCTCGCCCGATCCGCCCGCGTCGAGTACTGGGCTTCCAACCAACCCAACCACCCACGATGCAGATGATGCGCCAGTATGATGCGCAAGCTTCAGAAGTTACACCGAAGAGTCCGAAGATGGCGAACGCGAGTACGGGTGATGTCCATGCGGAGAAATAGTTTTGGGCGAGTATGGCGGGCCCGCCGGCTTGCAGATTAGCATAAGGAACTCCTACTGGCTCCCAATCCGTGTGTAGGGAGGTCCAACCTGGATAAAAGGGTAAATCCTTCGGAGGTGATAATGCAGATACTATGTTCAGAGTGATGCCCACGATCCCGATTGGCAGTGTGAGCAAGATGTCAATGCTTGCAAGGACGAGGATGCGGAAGTAGTTCGTGCGCGAAACTGAGGAATCGCTGCCCAGGAAGCCACTGGTGTCCCTTCTCTGTCGGTAGTATGTCCACGCCACCCTTGCTAATACAGTATCCAGCATCAGTGCGTGGCTCTGCTGGCAAAGGGTAGCGATGAACTCACGGTAGTAAAATATTATCGATATCAGAGGAGGCACGACGGCCCAAGATTGCCCGATTATAATCTCGAGGATTGAGGATATGGCAGCATTGGCACATCCGAAACCTTCGTCGACCTGGAATCGTGCGCCCTGGTTCACGTAGTCTCGATAATAAGGATAAGATGTAAGCTATCACAGTGGCAAGTTGTTAGGAAGTAAGACCTCACAGATAGGGCCGGCCACCAGGATGGGGATAATCAGTCCTAGAGTCCATTCTAGGGCAACATCCCAGCATCTCTGCGGTAGAGCTGAGTGCTGTACGATGGTAAGAAGACGGTCCTTACCGCTGCTTTACTGGGGAGTTTCACGGACTGGTGACTGGCGATGAGGTATAGTCGACGTGTGATGATCAAGGTCGCCATCGGCTTGACGACGTATGTGATCTCTTGGAGGTGAGTGACTACCATGCAGGGCGTATAGTGAGCCTTAGTTGCTGAACACAAGAATAGGGCCCATACCGATATCACAGTAGACGTATAACTTCAAGTCGGCATTATCCGACCAGATGATGGCGTTCACAGCGCTGGTTATGTTCTCGAAGAAGAGCCAAAAGCAAAGGGAAGCGACACCGAAGTTCCAGCTCTGGCGGACGAAATTGGTCGTGAGCACAAGAAGCAGCATTGCTGACGAGAGGACCAAAGCGATGGGGTATAAAGGGTAAGTAGGATCCGCCGCGGCCATGATTAGAAAATGTAGCCTAGGTCTTCTTACCGAGGGCTCTTCGGAATCTTATACCCTCGACCATAGCGGGGTCAGATCGCTTCCCGCTTCATATTGACAGATCACAGCGAAGGATCTCGAGAAGAAGGCCTTTCGTACGGTGTTTCGTTCTCGCCGGAGCAAAGTGTCACTTCACCGTATACTTGAAGCAGATCGACAGAGTTTTGCCTGAACCTTGTCAACGGGAGAAGCGGTGGAGCAGACCACGATCCGCAAGATATATGTCTGTGAAACAGCCATCGCTGCGTCGGTCAGTATGATAATGCCGCCCTCTCTGTCGCGCTCGGCGTACGCGCAGCAAAAGACAACAGTCACGGCTAACGAAAATGACCACGCTTACCACGACGACACAAGCGAGGAGCACCATGAACGACGAGACAGGGGAGGTAGGAAGGTGTTCACGTTCGACATGTTCTGAGCTGCGATGGGATGCCAACGAGAGTTATGACCCATCATAGAGACTTAGTCGCTCGACGCAAACGTTCAGTGTCAAACACCGTTCAGACACGGGATTGGAATGAGAGTCATGAGTTTATTCAGGAAGGAGCGGGATGATGCTCATATAGAAAGGAGTGGCGCGTCCGTAGAAGCCGCAAAGCGGGTTTTCAATGCATAGCAGAAGGGTAAAGTGGTGGTACTAGCTTATGGCATGGCTTGTCGAACAAGGCGAGAGTGTGCCGGTATGTCATCGTTCCCAGGGGGAAGTATGTGTAGCAAGTCGCGTAGGATGACTGACACCCTTCCTGCCTGTCGAAACGGCTACAGGTGATGCTTAGCATGAGCACACGCAAGCCTCAGAAGAAGAAGGTTGTACGCGTACCTCGCGATGTGTTCAATGGGCACCAGCGCGATGATTGCTCCTACTATGTTTCAGTCGCGTCAGTTCTTTAGGCAGAGCAAAGACAACCAAGGTTGCGCACCTCGGCATGTTTTGTATGGATCATATCCTTCCTCACGCACGCACTCCGGATTAGTGCCCTCGGGAGCACCAAGATCCCCGTCGTCGGCTTGAGTGGCGCACCGAAGTAGGTCATAGCATGGCCTACTCCCAATAGGCGGGTGGACGGGCAGTGTGCTGGTCTATATGTTCGTTGAGTGATCAACTGGGTAACAGCTGTGGGAATCAAACGCACCGGTGCAGACGCGCGAGTTCGCCAGGGCAGAGCGAACGGCACTAACATAAGCCAGTGTTCTCTTCTCTCGCTCGGCTTAGAAGACGGGCCGACGGATAGACGATCCCAACCCGACCTCAGCCTTATCCTCTCTCGCCTTCGGATACGGCATCTCCCACTAAACGCGCTCTTCCATAAGGCTCCGCGTCCAGCCCATCCTCATCCTTTGGGTGGTAGGAGCTTGTTGCTTCCCGGCTGATCAAGTGGGATCGCTGATGTCAGGTATTGGTGGATACAGTGCTTTTGTGCGAAACAAGGCCGTGAATTGGGTAGGCGCTAGCCGGCGCGTTTAGAGTAAGGTGCACTGCGCTTCTTTGCCGGCGCGTGTATTGACAGTGAAGTCCTATGGTCTTGTGCAGGACGAGTGCGAGACGAGAGATGTGAGATGGAAAGAGCGTAGAACCCAGCAAATACACGGTCGACGAGGTTGGTGATTGGTGGGAAGAAAGAGCTCGAGCCTGCTCGAGCAAGGCGCGCGACGTTGAAGCGCTGCGGAAGAGACCGCGCCTCTGACCACCACCACCACCACCACGGCGATCTCATCCAGTCATTGATATCTAGGATACTAGCGAGACTATCTCTCTCGTACTCTCTCTTGTGCCGACTGTCTTTGATCGATATTGTGGCGATGTGAGAAATGGAGTCGAGCTCTGGATGGTCTGACTATAGACGGTCGAGAAGGCGCAACGCCGGTACGCCTGTGGTCGACCCGAAGAGCATCAGACAATTGACTGGACGGAAATGACAGGTTGTCAGTGTACAAATCTCGTGTCTTGGTTATAGTTGCTACCCAGGAAGTTCTCCCTCAGCCGCCTCTACACTACGCGTCACCACCCAACTGAAAAGCACCATCTCCACATACCAGAATGAGGCGCCGGCATGGAAGGACCTCGCTCATACATATTCAGACCCTCTGCATCTTCTGGTTTCACGCATGTACCTTCCAGACTCCTGCGGAAGCTTTTCTGCACCAGGGTCGAATGGCACTCTGGACTGGCAACGCGCAGACTGGGTTTCTACCCTCTTGATCTCAGGTCGTCTCTACCAGCGATCATCTGGAAATTGACCTTGCTGCTTCCTAGTGCGTACCTCCTCGCCGCCGAGGGTGAGAGCCCGTGGGAAACGACAGATCGCACGGTGTCCAAGCTACTCAGCCGTCCTTGCGCATCAAACCCGTATTTCTCGTTACCTTCGATCCATCACCACTCGGTATCTCGACGCCATCTACTTCGACGCTGAACTTCTCTGACCGCCACATAGTCATACTCTCGACGATCTAGTTTGCGCCATGATGTTAGCTGTTGGCCTTGCACTCATCTACTGGTGTATCTCGGATTGAATGCACGATTACCTACTGGACGCAGAACGGACTAGTTCCCACACGCCGCCAACCGTACTGGACTCCTGATTCTGGCCTTGCCGTAGTCGTACTCTTGTGCGACAAACTAGGAAAATGAGCTGCCTGACGTTGGATGCTTCGCGCTATGCTGAGTCAGGCGCCTAAAACGACATGCTACGCGTTCGGACTTCTGCTAGGGCATAGTACTGTTTTTTGCGTCTCTGTTGCGCATTATGGCCATGCGATCCAATTAGCTCAACGCGTACCCTGAGACTCCCGCGCTTCTCACGGGTGCTCGACCAAGTTCGCCAACTACAAACCTCCTATTCGGTTTATTGTCTCCACTGTTGTCCTGGCCGCGCCTCTTTGAAGCGAAGCTCCTTGGCTCTTCTTGCTCATCTGCGTACTTGCCTTTCCGTCAAGATCATCATGCGAGATCCAGCACGACCGTACTACTTGGCCCAAGCGCGATCGATGGCCGTTTGGCCACTTTGACGACTTCTGAACCAATGATGCAGTATCCAATAGATATTTTGACGAAATATACAACATTGCCACCAAGGACGCGTACACTGAAACCAGAAACATGATCTAGACTAAATCGTCCGTGAATAACGGCACCGCCGCGTACGCATATGGAAGAGGAACACAAGCTTGAGAACTCTAAAACCCAGTCAGGCTGCTCGACGCGATTCGACGCCGAGAGCAAGCAATACCAAACTAGCTAATGTATGCGTCTTCCGGCTATATGGCCGTCGACTCACCATCTCTGTAAGCCCTGAGTGATGAACTTCACGATTCAACATTTGCCCAACGTGATGACTGGGGAATATACGCACCACTAGACATCGCAGGACGCATCGACTGCATTCTCAAATCGATCCGACTGACGCTCACGCATTGTGTTCACGCCGACGGCATCTTCTACTGCAGCCAGCATTTCCTTAGAAGAACCAGGGCATTCGGGCATGGCCTTCACAAAGGGCTCTTCGACTTTTTGAGCGGCCGATGCAATACAATTGCCGTCTCTGCAGCTGTGCAGTGAATGATACAAGTCAGCAAGATCAGTAGTACTGCGCCGCGTAGCAATTATACGCACCAGTGCAAGCCCATATCACTGATAGAATTCTCGCGACGTATTTCCTGATCCGCTTTCTGGTCCGTATCCGTATCCTCTTCGCATGCAGCGCGCCCGCTCAATGTATCCCCAGCTCCTACATTTGCAGTGTTCACATCCGTATTGATGAAGCTTGGCGTGCGAGATCTGCTGAAACAGGTCAGACCAGTTCAAGCAGCTAGATACCGTTGTTCGTACCCCATCTCGAGATCAAAGCCCGAAGTTTGCTGCACAGGGCGCGTGCCAAACTCGAGCTCGCCCAGCGACGCTTGCTCCTTACGTGGGCGTGGCGAAGGTTTCCTTCCAAACCACCCACCAATGGTGCAGATGATGCGCCAGTACGATGCACGGGCCTCGGGTGTTACGCCGAAGAGGCCGAATATGACGAATGCGAGTACCGGGGATGACCAGTAAGCGAAATAATTCTGTGCGAGAGTGGTATGTTTGCTGGCCTGCAGATCAGCGTAAGATACAGCCACTGGTTCCCATTCGGTGTGCAAGAAGGTCCAGCCTTGATAAAAGGGAAATTCGTCCACGGACAGAGATTGTACTATATCCATAGTGATACTGACAATGCCAGCAGGCAATGTGAGCAAGATGTCGATGCTGGCAAGGACAAGTATGCGAAGATAGTTCGTGTGCGAAACGGAAGGATTGCTGTGCAAGATGCTGTCGATGTCCCTTCTCTGTCGGTGGTAAATTCGAGCCACCTTTGCTAGAAAAATACTCGTTATCGGCAAATAGTGCAGAGTTGCGATGGTAACGGTATAACGCACGATAGTAGAATATGATAGATATCAGAGGAGGGACAACTATCCAGGATTGCTCAATTATAGTATCGAGTATCGATGCCGCGTCCACATCTCTGCACCCGAAACCCTCATACACTGCAAATCGGGCGCCCTGATTCACATAGTCTCAATGGTTCGAGATGAGCCTCTAAGTTCACAAGACACCAGGAAGGGGGAACTCACAGATAGGGCCTGCCATCAGGATTGGAATGATCAGCCCCAGCGTCCATTCCAGGGCAAGATCCCACCGCCTCTATTGTAGAGCTCAGTAATGCGCGTAAATCCGATCATAATACATACCGCTGCCTTATTGGGAAGTGTCACGGGCTGAAGACTGGCAATCAAGTAGAGCCGACGTGTGATGATAAGTGTCGCCGCAGGCTTGACATAGGTCGTGATCAGCCGCATACGTGACACTGTTACACAGAGCACACGATGAGCCATGTCGTTAAGAGCAGATGAACTGCGTACCGATGTCGCAGTAGATGTATAACTTTATGTCGGCGTTGTCGGACCAGATGATGGCATCTACAGATTCAGTGGCAAGCTCAAGAAAGAGCCAGAAGCATAATAATGTAACACCCAAGTTCCAGCTCTGGCGGACAAAGCTGGTAATGAGCACCAAAAGCAGCATTGCTGAGGCGATGATGCAGGCAATGGGATACAAGGGATACGTCGGATCGACAGTGCCCATGTTGGAAGAGAAGCTGAGCCATCTCAGGAAGGCAACTTTGAACCTTTATACTTTCGAATGACTGGGCTATGATCGTTTCCTTCCTACTTCGTGGGCCACATGAAGATTGAGTATATTCAACAATAAAAAGATAGCCTCATACTTTGTGTTATGATATATCTCGGATACGTTTACTCTGGTAATGATCATAACATGTCTTACTGTAAGGTTACAGAACCCTGCGTAGGCTTTGTCGGCGGAGCAGCATATGTCATGTCAGGGTCGAGTGAGAGCCATACACGTATTCGCGCAACGACTGTAGACGCATTCGCATTCGGCGCTTTCATGTTGTTTTTAAGACGTGAAGGAGTACTGGCACTTCTGTGCACACGTCGTACATCTGAGTCGAATAAGGAAATCGAAGTTGTCTCTGTCCCTGAGGTGGTGAGTAGAGAAAGGTAGCGGACGAGCACTACGCCGAGCATAAATCAGGCCGGGATCTTCGAAGCTCATAGACATAGGTCACGATGACTGCTATTGGTTTCTACGGTTACAGTGCTCGTACCTAGAATCTGTTGCTGGTGCACAAAGAGGACCAAACTCGGAAGTACGACTGACACGGGGCATCGAAGCGGTCGGTGATCGTAGTTGGAGACAACCCGTGCAACACGCCGATAAGTATGGGCGGGTGACACTGACACGAGGTGACACGGCGTCCGAACGCTGTGCGCGCGAGATCGTCATCAACGCCGTCGGTACGTTCCCGTCGCCACTTCCCTCCGTACCTCCACCATCACCTACCCGCCACAATGCCGTCGAAAGAAACCCACGCTTCGACCGAACTTGACAAAGTCAAATCCTCTGCCAGAACGACGCCAAGATCCTAGCGGCCGTCCTAGCACGCACGCCTCTCTTTTGCCTACCCCGACCCGAACTCCTGGTCTGACGACGGATTTCGAGGGGCATGTTGTGGGAGTACGAGGTATACTGAGGAATCTGAAGATTGGAAGAATAGGCTGCATCTCGATGGCTTTGCGGGTGAGGTGAGTGATCTACATATATCTCATGGGACGGTGTCTAATCGAATATGGCTGGTTTAGAAGTAAAGCATCGGACTCGCCTCTGCAGAGCAGAGTTTACGGAAGTTACTTCACGCAAAGATTCGAGACGTACGTTTTTCTTCGACAATCCCTCCCACGCAAATTAACCTAGCGTACAGCAGTTTGATATAAAACGGAAGCAGCAGTAGCGGAATCATCCCTCCCGCCATACGTTGCGCTCTCGAAAGCGATGAAAGACGGCGAGAGTAGCAAACCTTCCATGTGCGACCCCACCCGAGGCCTCTTCATGAGCCACGTTGCACACTTGGTTCACAACGCAGAGACATATCCGTTTGCGCCGGCGTCGACCCATTATGGGAAGTCCATCCAGGCAAGCTCGAGGCGCAGCCTCTGCCCTTACGCAGCAGCCGAAAGCGAAAGCACCCTCCGCCGCCTGGTGCTCATCGACCGTCTCCATCACGTACACCTGTCCCATTTGCAGTACCCATCCCACCGCGCATGCGTACGCCCTCGATTTTTGGTGGCCCTGGCCACCGCTGCTACCCCGCACTGGTCTGCAGTGGGAATAACGGGCCCTCAACCCAGTCGCAACGGCCTTCTCGGATCCACTGGTGAAGGCATCCACTCTCTCCGCAAGAGCGCTTGTAGGCCATCTCGAGGCGCAAGGGGTGGAAAAGCAGACAACCTACGAGAATACGGACTCCATGAAAGACGTTGTGGGAGACGCCCAGCAGTCTTCGCCGCCTCAGCAGCCCGAGACGAAGGTGGCACCTAACCCCCGCACTACCACCATCACGCAATGTGCCGTCGCCTGTGCCACCGAGCGCCCTCTCCCGGAATGCAAACCGTCGACGTCGCGTGCACCTCTACCTCGGCCATTCACCATGACACTACCTCACCTATTCAATACTTCACCATCGCCCAAGCTCCTTCGCCGTATGCACGAGTCTGTTTCCTTCGGCCATCTTCTCGCTCTCCTACGTGTTGGATAATGCTATTGTCGGGGATGGACGGAGTGGTAGACAGGGAATTCGTTGCAGTGTTCTGCGAGTCGGGCAAGGGCTCACCGTCGATATGCGCGCGCTTGCCGTACGGTCGTGGTCCGTGGTATCCGAGCTGGGCGCATTGTAGATGTGTGCTGTAGTGTCGACGTCAATCGTACGAGCGTTTTGAGGCCCCAAGTGCGCGCGGAGCGAGGCATGCATGAGATAAAGTAGGGTGGAAGATCAGTGAAAGGGCTTTCGGGCACGGACGGCGAGCATAGCGGTTTGACGAGGGTGAAGACATGTTGGAGTGTGGTGGGAGGTGCGTGTAGGGAGGGTGTCCATGTACCGCTGTGACGGTCTGTCAATGTGTTCGTCGAATATCATATGCTGTTTACGGAGCGAGCTGCGACATATCGTATAGTGCTGCGTTGCAAGACTCTCCTACTACGCCTTCCACTCCCTCACGCGACACGCGCATAGGAAGAGTCTTGCCAGAGCATGCCTGTGTTGAGTGGGATTGACTGAACGGTGGTCGGATGAGTGCTCTTCGTCAGGTCGGCGGTTATCCATCTAGTGCTTGTCATGTGCCGTCGCGCTCGTGTGGGCGACTTCAATGACCTGCATGGCTAGTACAGCTCCATGGGGGCTGGCTCACCAAGTCATAGCCGCTGGATGGTGTGTCTCATTGCACGTCTCGACGTCGACTACATCTCCACTACGTTCCAAGACTTCACCGCCTTTACAACAACGAATGAATTGATGTTCGCCCGTAACTTGCGTTTCTTTGTACTCGAACGTGGTCTGTAGATGACCAGCTTGCCCACGTTTGTGAGATTTCAATTATATTTTCTTGCATGTCGTAATCCCATGTCCAAGTATTGTCCAAACAATACATACACCTGTCACCAAAGCGAGACTGACTGAAGCGCACACACAGAGCCACAAGAAGTATATCAGGAGCAGAGATTCCAGATCGAAGCCACGAAGATGTTGAGACGGAGACGGAGATGACGCCATGGTTGAACTTCACTAGCCGTCGGAGTGGAACGTATTCGAGCTACGTTCCAATCGACTCGTTGTATTCGACGTCGCTGCTCGGCGCATGGCAAGGTTCAGGACACGGTCAGAACGAGTATGGGGTATGCACGTACCACTGAACATCTTTCGAAGCATCGCCTATATCCGCACTTCTGGCCGATCCCAACTCACGCATCGCACTGCCCTCATCGTCTGAGCCCTGTATTGCAGCCCTGAATACACTGGTGTGATCGTTGCTCGGTGTCCGATCAGGGAAGTCGGAGGTCTCTTCAACAGCTAGCTCGCGGTGTTCGATAGAGTGCCTGCGTGGTCAATTATTTGAGTTGACTAGCTCTGTACTTCCGTTGGCAAGTATACGCACTGGGAGTCTGCGTCACGAGAAAACCCATCTGGATCCCGGCGTACTTCATCGACTGATTTCAGATCCGTCTCCGATTCTCGCCCCGTGCTTCTTCCCATTGTGTGTGCAGCGCTCTGGCTCGTAGCGGGTATATCGGTGTTGATGAAACTCGGTGGACGTGACCTACTCAAGAAAGTCAGAGGAGCTTCAGCAAGTAATGCATGTAACACGTACCCCATCTCGAGATCATATCCCGACGTATCTTGCGCCGGACGCGCGCCAAACTCGATATCGCCCAGAGATGCTTGCCCGTTCCGTGCGCGTGGAGTGGGTTTCCATCCAAACCATCCACCGACGGTGCAGATGATGCGCCAGTACGATGTGCGAGCTTCGGATGTTACACCGAAGAGGCCGAAGATGACGAATGCGAGTACGGGAGATGTCCATTGAGAGAAGTAGAACTGTGCGAGAGAGGCAGTCCCGCCGGCCTGTAGCTCAGCGTAGGATACTCCTACTGGCTCCCAATCACTGTGTAGAAGAGTCCAACCTGGATAAAAGGGGAAATCCCTTGGAGGGGAAAGTGCGTATACTATATCTAGAGTGGTATTGACGATTCCACTAGGCAATGTGAGCAGGATGTCGATGCTGGCAAGGACGAGTACGCGAAGATAGTTCGTGCGCGAAACTGAGGAATCGCTGCGTAGGAAGCTGTCGATGTCCCTTCGCTGTCGATAGTATGTCCGCGCCACCTTTGCTAAAGCGATGCTCAGTATAAGTAAATGTTACGGCTGGCGATGGGAATAGGACAACTTACGATAGTAGAGTACGATTGATATCAGAGGAGGGACGACGAGCCAAGATTGATCAATCATAACATTGAGAATTGATAACGCTTCAGCATCTCTGCACCCGAAACCCTCAATAACCTGAAATCGGAAACCCTGGTTCACATAGTCTCAATAGTCTGAGATGAGCCTTCGAACGCACAACAAAACACCAAGAAGTGGGTACTTACATATAGGGCCTGCCACCAGGATTGGAATGATCAACCCCAGTGTCCATTCTAGGGCAAGATCCCAGTACCTCTATCATAACACTGAGCGGTGCATGTATACGTGGTCATTGTACATACTGCTGCTTTATTAGGAAGTTCCACGGACTGAAGACTTGCGATGAGGTTGAGTCGACGAGTGATGATGAGGGTCGCCATGGGCTTGACGACGAATGTAATTTCTTGTATATGTGTGACTGCAACGCGGGGCATACAATTAGCTGTGTAGTTGAGAGCATGTGAACTACAAACCAATATCGCAGTAAACATACCACTTTATGTCAGCATTGTCGGACCATATGATGGCGTTCACAGCGGCGGTGGAAAGCTCAAGAAAGAGCCAAAAGCATAAGAAGGCAACACCCAAGTTCCAGCTCTGGCGGACGAAGCTCGTCATGAGCACAAGAAGCAGCATTATAGAAGCGAGGATGCATGCAATGGGATACAGCGGGTAAGTCGGATCGGCGGCGCCCATGTTGAAACGAGAAGCTTGGTTACCTTTGCAAAGCGACCTTGGCTCTTATGCTTTTAAACCCGGACGGTATGCAGAGTCTGGTGTGGAGCCGTAAACGGGAGAAGCAGATGGTACGACCTCCACCGGACGGAGACGTACTCGTGCAAGGACCGTATACGCGACCGCATGGAGCACCCGCAAGGAAAGCCGCTCCTCAACGACGAGGACGAGAGCGACGATCGTATGTACGGCCCATGCAGTGGGCAGATACGTAGAGCGACAGAAAAGAAGTCCTAGGTGTTGTTTCACGTTGAACACTGCATATCCAGTCTGGGTTCGGTGCAAGCCTCTTGCGTTCGTGCTCAAGCATTTGAGCGAGTCTAAGCGCATGGTTGCGAGACGGAGTCCGTCGCGACGTTGGCGCAGGATGGGCATCACGGCCAGGAAGGTCGTCGCCAGTCACGATCATTGAAACGCGTATATGTGGGCAACTACACGTAGTGAGATGAGCCGGTGCTAGCTTCTGCCGGTGTGGTGCTCGTATCCAAGTAATGTGAATGATATGCATGTCAAGCCAGGATTGGCAATACGTTGGTAGTACGACATTGAACGGACCAGTGAACGTGGTCGAAGACATGGCCATACGCGCGCGTCGGGAAAGCCAGTTCCACGCGTGGGCGGCAAATTCCGGGCGACACCGTGACGGCGTCCGTCGTCCGAAGTCCGAACCTGTTCGAACGCTGTGCGCGTTACTCCAATGTCGTCGGCACGTTCTCCTCGCCATCTTCCTTCCACCCACCACCATCACACTCCAGGATGCCGTCGGAAACGACACTCACCTTTTCCGGACGCGACAAGATGAAGTCTTTTGCCGCTTCCAACGGCGCCAAGATCCTCGCGACCGGACCCCAACTCCTGGTCGTATGGCGCATTACAGGGCGCATTAGTGTCCGTGCACGATAAACGGTGATGGATATCACATTTGAGGCTTTGAGATCTTGTTGGGACGAGAGGGATGTTGTGGGAGTTTGAGGTATAGTGAGGAGTTTGCGTATCGCTAGGATATGCTGCATCCTGATTCCTTGGCGCATGGCGTGAGTGGTCTGCATATCTTCCATTTGCTTAGTGGAAGCTTACTGAGTATGGCCGGTGCAGAAGCAAACGTCAGTCTCGCCTGTGCGGTGGAAGAGTTGAAGGTGGTTACTTCTCGCAAGGAGTCAAGGCGTACGTCTTCTCCTGATAATACATTCTTCACAAACTGACGTGCTGTACAGCGAATCGGCAGAAGCCACAGTTCCTGCTTCCCCGCCCTCGCTCTCGCCCTCGAAGACGAAAGCGGGAAGATCAAAAAATCGTTCATCTCGTGTCCCATTTAAGACCCCTTCATCCACGCCGCACACACGGGCTATTACGACGCTGAACGCGGCTTCATCTCCACCGGCGTCGACCCCTCATAGAAAGCCCTGCTCGGCAATTTGGAGGCGCACGGCGTGAACGAGCAAATGATTTTGGAGAATATGGGCTTTTCTATCGTGGACTTCGCGCGAGATGCGCAGAAGGCCCCGCCGCCTCAGGCCTCAGCAGCCAAGGGCCAAGAAGGCGCCCGAATCGCCTGCATTGAGGAGAGCGGAACCGCCTGCGCCTCAACCACCGCGCAATGCGCCGCCGACACACCCAGAGTCGAGTGCACCGCCGCCACCTCCTGCATCTGCGGCTACGCCGCCCTCTCGCGCTCCTCCGACTTTCTCGGCTCCGCCTCCACCGCCCAGCCCACTTGCTCTACTCCCACGCCCTTCCGCGGTAACCGAAAACGAAGACGTCTGGACCGCCTAGTTTTGCCCCCGCCGCTGTAGCACCTGCCACTAACCCGTGGTCATCCGCTGTCTCGATCACATGCGCGCCCTCGCCTTCGCGTGGCTTGCCACCGCTACCGCCGCCGCGACCTCCTCGTACCCGCCTCTGGCGGAAGCAACGGCCTTACCGCGTTCACCCATGCTGAAGGCATCCCGCCGACAAAGCCTCATCCCGCGCACGCCTTGCGCCCGCGTCTTCATCCTCGCACCTCGTTCATTTTCTCACCACGACATGCGGCTCGACGCCGACGCTTCTATCCGGGCAAGTGTAGGCCTCTGACTCTATCCACGACTTCAATACGAAACGAGCTGGCGGACTTAGGGGTCTCGACCCACTTGCGCTGATGTACACGACGTGTAGCGCAACCTCGAATTCACCCCACGATATACACCTTCCGCGTCGGCAACGCCATCGCCATCTTATACTCTGCTGCTAACTTCCCGTGCTCCCTCATCCTCAACGTCGACATTGATCTGGCGTCAACTGGGATCATACGAACCAGGCGTTATGTTCGGCCCGGGGGACGGTTCGGGGAGGGACGTGTTGTTTACATGGGGTGCAATGTGGGCCCGGGATGTGCAGCGGATAAGGGATGGAAGGGTTGATGTGGAGCGAAGGAGAGGGAGAGAGTGGCATATGATGGAGAGTGGATGGTTCATATGAAAGCTGCGGCGGGTCTTGAGCCTTGTGCACGATTGTAGTTTATTGTCAATCGACGAAAAAAACATACATTGACACAGCTTGTTGTGTCTCTGCAGTCGCGGTAGATTCGGCTTACGACCGAGCAAAGCGAAGGAGGGAATGTGAGCCTAGGGTTAGGGTCAGCGCGCAGACGCGCCCGCGACGCGCGTGCGCCCCAGCCAATGTGTTTTCGACTCTTAGTTAGTCTCCTCAAGCAGAGCAGACAGAAAGAGAGTGTTCCTTGGTGCTCGTTACTGTTAGTGTACTGTCATCGCCACGCTTTCCGAGGGTCTGTTCCACACCGCTCAAGCTCATTGTGTCTCGGGGTACGAGAATAAGGGAACTTGAATGAATCATGGTGTTGTACGCGGTGCACTCCGTAAACCAGCCCATATGCTTGGCCGTGAAGAGTCGTAGCCAGACTCACTCAACATCGTGCTTGCTGCATGGGTGGGTACGGCCGTGCTCGATACGTCGAACAAGATCCACTAAGAGCCCGGAACGGGGTGAAATTCACCGGGTTTTTCGCAGTGATCTGTAGTGAAATTCACGCTCTAGCGCCGTGAATTTCGGGGTGCCCTAGTGAAATGTCACCATGCAAGATAGTGAACGAAATGACGTGAATATTCATAGATTTTATGTCGCTTTCACGACGGTCCCTTTTCGGACGATTCACAGTGTTCTGGCGTAAATTTCAAGCCTTCTCGTAGCGAACACTACCATACCCGTTTTCCCAGATTTATTGGTTCACAGCACTCAGTAGATGCATCACGGAAGTCAGATATGCATTATTTATCTACTGCTATACTACAGCAGTACTACATGGGGTCCGATGCACTGGCTATTAATAACCCCCCGCCACCCTCGTCCAGTACTCATTGCACCGGGATGACACCGCTCCCCCTAACTAGCAGCAGTACACAAGGAAACTAAGCACTTACTGGTCGCGATTACAATTGCCGATGCTCCGCGACGAAGATAACCGCGCGTGTGCGACCTGTGTGAGCAGTCAGATACCTGCTCAGGAGCAGCACGGCAAAGACGTACACGGGCATCTTCTAGCCATCCAGCCACAGAGTCTCTCGCCGCGCTCACAGAGTAGCGGGGGATGGGTATGTGTTGAGGTGCGCGGGGTGACATGACGGTAGGAGGCAGGCGACGACTGCTCGG
>KV424630.1:0-92057 GCA_001632445.1 Peniophora sp. CONT
GTCGGGCGGGGAGGAAGGTCAAATGTGTCGTCTGCTGTGGTGGATCCGCGCTCCAAAATGGTGGCAAGATTCTTCACGAGTGGCGCCAGATCTCGCGGCATCGCTGCAGGCTCGGGCTCATCATCGCTGGTCTCCTCTCCCTCCTCGACAATTGATTCATGCTGCGCGCGACGTGCCAGTACGCGCGGGCGTGGCTCCTGCAACTTCTGAAAGAAGTACATCAGGCGACGGAACTCGGCAGTGTCCGCGCGGTTGGCGGAGGTGCCCTCGAAAGCGATGGACGACGGCATGATGCTGAGTGGACGATGGATACGGTGGCGAGGGTCGTAATTTGATATCTGTGTGCGTTTGTGGTCGGGGCTGAGTGGCCTATAAAGAGCAGAAACCCTCTTTATGTATAGTTGACTTAGGGGTTGTCCTACTTACGCTGAAGGTATACGTAGAGAGGATGCGTTGAGAGCCGCGTCCAAAGGTGCTTCCGAGCAGCGATGGTTATATATGCTGCCACACTGCAATTATCCTCTCAACGTGGACGTGTGGGCGATGTGGTTCACCATTCATCTCCGTCACACGACTTGGACCAAACCATTGTCGACAACCATTGTCTTTTATCTCCCATCATTCGAGGCACGCGCCTGAACCACCGACACGTTGTGGCTCATCGATCTATGGCCTCCCTTCACAGATCCGTTGTTCGTGTGTCCGTCTGATTACGAATATGGTCAGTTTATGCTATATTTACATAAATCTGCAGTGTGGCATCACACGAGAAACTCGCATCGATAACTGCGTCTAGGCTTACCCATTCACCGAGGCTTTGGTCCACGACCATACAGGGGAACAGGTCCACCACAACTTACACCGCAGGCAATCGATGGCTCGGGGACTATTCGCCGCTACATGCTGACATCACATCTCATTTGCAGCTAACCGGGTGAGACCGACGACGAGTACTTAGCAATGTCCCATGTGCCTCTTGATGACTTGGAGAGCGAAGGTGCGCGCATCGTAGAGATAAAGACGCTAGCTGGCGACGTATAAAAGCTCGGGCTTATTCTGTAGCAACTGCCTCCCTCATTCTTTCAGTGACTTGACTCTGACAGGCTACGATGGTTGGCATTCTTATGATCTTTACCTCCTGCAACCAGACCCTGACCGGCAAGGCTACGGTAAGTGTTTATGATTTTCATCGCAGAAGGATCACACTGACTGGCTTATGATAGGGCTGGTACCTTCCTGAAGCTGCGCACCCTTACTACTCCTTCGTCGAAGCTGGCTTTAGCGTCGACTTCGCCTCGCCGGAAGGACCCAACCCGCCGATTGACGAAAGCTCCATCGAACTGAATAAGGACGAAGAGTCGGTGCGCTTTCTGAAGGACAACGCCGTCGTACAGAAGCTGGCATCCGCTATCGCTCTCAAAGACGTCGACCAGTCGAAGTACGACGCCATCTTCTACGTTGGGGGTTGGGGACCAACGCGCGATCTCCCTACGAACCCAGCCAGCATTGCTCTTGCCGCTGAGTTCTGGCGTTCTGGCAGGATTGTCGCTGCAGTGTGCCACGGGCCCGCGTATGTTAGCCAGTGGCTCTTACGCCATCACATACTGATCTCTCTGCAGCGCCCTCGTCAATGTCACTGACTCGGATGGCAAGAATATCTTCGCTGGCCGCGTTGCTACTGGCTTCTCCGACGCAGAGGACGCGAAGCTTGGGTATACCAATGTGCTTGCATTTCCTCGCGTGAGACTTGCGCATACTGACACGGTACTATCTAGGATGTCCCGTTCGCTCTCGAGACTCGCATGAAGGAGCTCGGCTGCAAGTATGAGAAGGCGGCAGAGCTGTTTGGCGTCAAGGTCTGCGCCGATGGGAAGCTCTATACGGGACAAAACCCCCCTTCGGCGAAGGCACTTGGAGACGAGATCGTCAAGGCTCTCAAAGCGTGAAGAGTCTTGCTTTGTCACGCAGCCTCCGCGCTATGCCTGAGACTGAGAGTCATTTGTAGTCCATGAATACTCTATTGCTATAATATCATCGAAAACGCATGATGCATAAGCCCCAGAGACTGTGACAAGCTACTACTAACGTACCACTTCCCAAGTATCTACGAGTCGTGCCTTGAACTCCTCTGAATGAGCAGTATGGCTAAATATTCATTGATACGAGCTTGATGAAGCAAAACAGAGCAAGACGTACGCATACAAGGACCGTCCATGGACGTTGGAGCAGATCGCCCAGGGCCCGGCCAATGCGCGGCCCCTTTGCGGCTGTTTCCGTGATCGCACGTGGGGCGCTACATGGCGGTCACGGTGGTTCGCGTCGCGGCGCGTCTTGTCTTGACCACCATCCAGCTTTGTGCATCTTCGACCCTATCTCGCGCGGTATCTGGCAGAACATACAGTAATGGAGAAAGTGCAATTGTTTCCGCCTCTGTTTGGGACAGGCAAAGACACCGACTTTGCCGCGTCTGGGCGAACACTATCAATGGCCCTGTCTTCCCGTGATCTTTCTGCAGCTGTTTTCGCCAGTGGACAGGTTAGAACTCTCGCACCCGCGATACCATGATATCTGTGGTTCTTAAATCATATATTAGACAGGTAACCAGTCAGCCCGCCCTACGGTTACGGGCGTGCAAGACGTTTACACTGCCAGTTTTGAGCGGGTGCCCACGGCGGACAGACGAGCCGTATGTGTTCCAGTCTCCCTATTGATATATGATATGTGTCTAACACTTCAGTTTAGTTTATCACAGATACGTCTGTTGTGTTCGCTGCTTTACAAAATCTTCGCCTTCCGGAAGTACAAGCTGCGACTAGGTAATCTCAGTTCTATTAGGACACCGAGCTTCATATACTGATTTTCTCCAGCATTACCGGTGATGCTTCATACCAGACCACAATCAAGTTAGCGCTGGACTACGTTGCCTTGATCAAAGATGCTTGGGTCCAGGCATCTGTAAGTCCACGTCTTCTGTCTATTTCCTGCAATACCTTTGACTAGGCACTGCAGTCTCGACCCGGAAAGGAGAACGAAGCCGACCACTATCGCGTCCTTTACTCCTGCATGTCGCTTTTTGTCGCTCTATATCTGCCTGAGAACGACCAGGAGTACTCTCCTGTCGGCGAAGAACTTATGGAATGGTTAAACTTCAACTTCATCAATCCAACGACCGAAGAAGGTGACCAGCTGAGTGCGCAAGAACGCCCGTGGGAGGACACGGAGTTCTGGCCATATCTAATGAGGTGGGGCTTATGAAAGCATCCTGCGGCGTTTATGTGCTGATGGTGTCGCTCAGGACGGTGCTTCGTGGACTTTCCAAGTCTTCAGAGTTCTTCATCAAGGCGCTGACGAGGCACCCTTCGGAGCACTTGTCAACCCTTGCAGAGCACCTTGGTCCAGTGTTGTTATCCCAACCGCGTCTTGTTCACTACACCGTAGAACGTGACTTCGTTATTGCACAACGTCGCTGGAAGGAGCGAGTTAGGACTCTGCGCCTTGAGCTGGATAGAATCCCTGATCAGGCTCGCCGCGACAGATCAGGCGACTGGTGGGCACCGATGAGCAGTATAGTTGGTATACTGGAAGGTCGGCCGGATGCGATCCAGGACGTGTGCTTGGATCTTGGGGGTGACTGGAAGGAGCTCTGCGCTGCTTGGGGTATCTTCGTCGATCATCGACTTTTACGACAAGATCTTCCGTGCGTTCAATGGCGTCTGCCCTGACCTCATCAAGCTGACACCTACACGCAGCGAGGTCGTCAGCCAGATCCTCGACACTATGCCGCCAGATCCAACCGACACGGAAGACGTGATTTTGGCGAGTCTCTTCTCCGGGAAGCCAGGAGACGCTTTATCGCAAGCCTCCAAGCACGACCCTTGGCTCTCTGCACATTGGAGTGATCTCATGGAGAACTTAGACCTCATCGACTCGGCTATTGATCCCGGGTAGCCTCGATCGCTTTACTCCGATGTGACAACGCGCTGACAACTGCTTCAGAAATGAGCTCACTACGCGTCAGCAGTATGTGCTAGCATACGCGGAAAGTCTCCGCTCAGATCCAGCCTTGTGGCGCATAACCGTTGCGTATATGGGTGCTTGTGGCGAAACGGGCCTACGACGCGCAGACGAAGTTCTGCTTCGCGTACCCATCATGGAGGAGGACAAGAAACCCGTAGTCAACGTAGAAGCTGACGGGGAAGCTGTTCCTGAAACCCTGCAGGAGGTGGTGAAGATGTGTTACGAACTTGGGCGCGAACATGTTAGGAGAGAGGTTTGCTCGGTATGTCGGCCGCGCTCGCGCTCCAGAAGCTTGCTAAGTATGCTATGATCAGATCGCCGCACAAAAGTTTATGCAGCGGAGACAATACGGGATGGCAGTTTCGTATCTTACCTCAGCGGAGAACTGGACGGGGCTCGGGCGCGTCGTCGACAGTATCCTCGACGAGTACATCGCGAACGGTATGTCATTAAATGCGGGACTGTTGCGATGTCGTCTTATGCTATTCACAGGTCCAGGCACGTTTATGCAGCTCGTCAGTTCTATCGCTCCCTCTCTACAAGAGCTTCAAATCCACCCCGATGTTACCGGTGTCTTCATTCGCCGCTTAGTATTTGCCGTTCAGTACGCCGAGTTTCATCAAAAACGGGTGAGTGGCGACTACCAGGACGCCGCTGTGGGTTTGGAGGCCATGCTCCAGCAAGACGTGGCGCCCAAAGCCTGGTGGGCAGTGCTGCTTTGCGATGCAGTAGAGCTCCTGGATTTGGCTCAGGGTGCGTCCCGTTTCCTGTAACAATCGGTCCGAGTTGTAGGCGTCTGACCTCGCACTGCGTTGACACAGATGGCGTCCTCCTCTTCTCATCCGTTGGCGCTGTTCAACTCCTACATCGTCTCGAGGAGCTACAGATCGCTGTGGCTCAAGGTTCTAGCGACGATTACCTGGCGATCTTGAAGGCAACCCTGAAAGGCGCGAGTGGCTCTGACGCTCTCCGTCGTCTTCAACGCACTCGTCTCGCATTGGCTAAGTACTACGCAGCGTGTACTGTCATGGCTGACGATGTGGAACGCTGGCATGTGTAGTCGAGATCTTGTAATCAGAATTTGCCCTTGTTTTTTCGCCCTTGCGCCACTCCGTCTTTCTCGGTCCGGAAGATAAGATCCTAAACGTGGATGACGGGCCCGTTTTCGGGTCGCGGTCATCAATATAGCTGGGAATCGGGCTACGGGGCTGTGCGAGACCAGCTTTACTATCTGAAGTTATGTATCCCAGGTACATCGATTGAGTTGCATCTCTCTTGCTAAACATCGTCGCGCCTCATCTCGAGGGGAACGATTCTTCAATGCGTTGTGGCGCTCGAGGCATCCCTTGCTATAATCAGTATGTGCAGCAACCCGCTGCCCTAACCATACGACGGGAACCGGTACAGATCTTCCGTCGCCACTCGTCGCCACTCGCTTACTGCAGGATCAAGGCCCTGTTTCACGCAGTGCCGTTCATCAGGTACTTGTTTCTGGGCGCCCGGGAAATCGCCAGCTAGGCTATGCAAGCCCCTTTCCGGGATGCCGTTTGGGTCTATCCGAGTTTCGGTGAGCCAGCGCCTGGGCTGCCTACGGGTGGCGATCGGATTGCGATACCTGGTAGTGCTCGGGGATATGCTTGTATTCTGGCTTGCCACCATAGGACCGTAGGTTTGCTTAAAAGATCTGGTATGCGATCTACGAAGAGCCATCGTCCTGGACGGCCCAACACGCACACTACTCTCTCAGAAGCTCCCTCAGACCTCTTCTTTCGCAATGTGCCTCTATAATGTTTCCTCCACACGTTTTTCTTGCGGCTGCGTGCACAACCACGAAATTTTTGTATGGAACTCGACTGTTGAACCCTTCAATACCTGAACTCACCGGACCAATAGGTCTCGTGCACCAACACACAGTGCAACCGTCACCAGAGCCATGTCAATGTGTATCATCCCGGACGACGTTGCACTCCTGCCTGCATTTGGCTGTGCGTACTCTGCCGTTCCTATGCTAGGCATTAACTGAAAAGGCTCTAGTCGTAACAGTGTCGCGGTCGCGCCTACCACATCCGCGCACCCTTGCACCAACCATGGCGGTAGCGGCAGGATCTGATCATGTCCTCGTGCGCGCAATCTTCATGCGCATGTTCCGTGTTTTACGAATGACGCCCTGCCATCGATATTCACTCACTGCCTCACCGTTGTAGCCTGGAATCATCACGCATGTATATTGCCACGCATTTACGCCGCTCGCATGTATCGCATCCCAACTCATCTTGTAGACTCTTTGCATATGTACAGTACGAGCTGCTATAATACTATAATCATCTGTGTGTAGACGATGAAGACTATGATCGCGATCTGAATACGAGGAGAGCTGGTGTATCAAGGCTTTCGCAAATCGCCGGAGAGTCGTACTAGAAGGCGCGCGGACCATTTTGAAGTCCGCAGAGGGCGCGCGCACACGATTATCAGTGTATGGCGAAGATCTCTAACAAGCTGGCCGGTACTCACGGGCATCACATATTGCCTCCCGAACCGGGCGGTTGACGATTTCGTGAGTATCGTGAAGCTGATCTCTGACGACTGTGTTAAACTCGATGCTTGACGTTGTATCTGTAGGGGTATTACAATGGGAATTGAGCACGAATGGAGAGCATATGGTGACCAACTCCTGACGATGAACCGAGTAGCCATCACCTGTGCAGGTTTGACTGAGAGCGAGACGATGGCGCATGTCGCGAATACTTTCAGGTCCGGTCTGCATCTGTATCGATCTCAGAAGGACGGCGTGGATGAGATGGTCGGAGTCCGAAATCCAGGATCAAGCACTTCTTCGAGTTTCATAGTATCGCCCAGGGCCTTCAGAGACAGAGTATGGTGTATGCGATGGGCGAGATAACCGTTCAATCTGTAGCATCCGCGACGAACAGCTGAGGGGCCCGATAATGGTTTTCGACTCCGCGAACACGGCAATGGTCACAGAATGCAAAGACATTTGCAGGTACACCAGCGCTGATACGAGAGACGCGAGTAGTAGTGATGCGGCACCGATACACAGTCGGGAGGGCGCAAGCAGCGTTAAAATGCGTCTCCACTCCAGAGGTGATGGTGGTCGACTTCAGAATTAGAGACGTGCTGGTCTGTGGGCACCATGCTCTCGGTTTCAGACGCGAGCCGTGGTGACGGCATCTTGGCGCGCCACGTGTTGCCCGTCGCCGAGCCTTCCTCCTTCTACCATTTGCTGTTCTAACTGTGACGCCCAATGTTCTTTTATCTCTCCTTCCTGCGACCCCCGCCATCATCAGCTGTCCTGGGCGCTCCCATCTCGCTCACTCCCCAAGTTTCGAACGACCTGCGGACTGAGAACTACCCAGGAGCCGTTGATGTCTTCTACCATTGGCAAGATGCTGCGTCTGGCGCACAACTATCTTCTGTCGTGAAGCTCACTACCTGGCGTGAAACGAATGCATACAAGGAACTATCCATCTCGCCTCCACCGCTGAGGAAGGCGGGACAGGTTACTCTCGTCCTCACGTCGACGCAGGCTCCCACTGCTGGCGACCTTGATCTGCGGTCTCCAAAATGCGGGAAGGAACCGCTCTCCGTGCATTCGGCTCCCATCTCATTCAGTCCGCGGCTACCCGGAAAAGCAAGCAAACAAGAGTCTGTGGAGCGCGTGTTCCGCCTGTTAGACTCCGAAGAGAACGGTACTTTACGAGTGAAGGAAATGACCAGTTTCGATCTGGACAAGGTGCGATTCAAGGACTGTGTTCGGCCAGAGCTGCGTTTATGATGAACTAGAGTTACGTAGAAACTCTGGGATAGTGGTGTCGGCCTATCTCATTGGCTTGTACGACGATCGCGCGCGGCAAGACCTAACACGGGAGACTTAGAATCCACATCATGGGACAAGATATTCGCAGCACCAGAGTGCTGCGCCGTGGAACTCGGTAAGCTAGATTTACGATCATTTGTATTGCTGTAAGCTCATTGGACTAGGTGCGGGTACAGGCGTGGTCTCCCTTGTGCTTTCCGCGCTGCGAAGCGCACTGCACCCACACGCATCGACGAATATCCTGGCCACCGATTTGCGTACGTTCGTCGAACGTCTGCCACTAGCCGTGTTGATCGTGACGGTTTCTTAGCGTCTTCCATTGAACTTATGCATCACAATGTGGCTGCCAACGCCTCGTCATATGCCAAGCATCCACCCCGACCAATCGTTCTGGACTGGGATGACGATAAACTACCCGAAGAAGTGCTCGAGATCAGCTCTATCAACTTCATTATGTATGTTCTCCGTCACTTGGTGCTCTTGTCATCATCTGAACCACCATAAAGCGCGGCCGACATCACCTACAATACCGCGTCCTTCCCTTCTCTCATCGACACCTTACGCCGTCTACTTTCGCACAGCCCTGAAGCACTCGTTCTTCTTGCGTATAAGGAGCGCGATCCAGCCGAGCGGGAATTATGGGACCTGGCCCGCGACCAGGTGTCATTAGTCTTTCAAAAAATGGATGAAGTTGAGGGCGCTGGCGGTCAAGCGGTGGAGATATGGGCCGGGAAACGCGTGCTGTAGGCCCGCAGACGCAGGCGCCATGCGTAGTTCGAACATTTTGTAGATCCTGCGTCACCGGGTATGTGCATCCTGGCCCCTTGGGCATATGCTGTGGCTGCTAGCCCATTGCCCCCAGACAGGCGATGCGTCGCTAATAATGTACACCGGGGCTGTGACCCGTTAATCGGGACTCGAGGAGCTGCGAGCTGCGCAGTGAAGTCTTGTACGCGACAATGCCGATCTTGGAAGCGTCGCATGACTATATCCTGAACATTCCTAACCCGTTGCGCGCTTGAGAAGATTTGCGATGCTTAAGATATTGCCCGTACAGGTGACGGTCTGCGCTAGCTCAGTCTAATCTACGCCTTCCAATCAGCTGCTCAGTAGGGAACTGATGCGTATACGCGACTGCTCGCTGACTTCGACTTTTCTCAGCGCGTCATAACGTGCCGGACACGGTGATACGTCGAATGCTGAGCGCTGAGCGCTGGGCTGCTGCGGCCGCTTCGGCTTGTCTGCTGAGCATTAGCGCGGCGCATTCTTTTTTACTAGAACTCGAGCTGGAATTGCGAAAGCCGCACCGCGGTACAGTGCTATTCGCTGAAGGTTATCGTAGCAAGATACTGCTGACCAATAAAGTAAAGGAGTGTCAACGCAAAGCCCGAGCTATTCGGATGCACGGAGTCCGCCGAGCACAACTGATCTCCGTGCCTGGTTCCGCTTTCTCTTTCGCGCAGCGATGCGCAGCAATCCCTCTCGTCAGAATCGAGGCAGGAATAGCTCTTTCCGCAGACTTGGCAATCAGGGCGCGTACAGGGTACATATAACTACAGGCGAGAGCTTAACTTCCTTCCATCCCCTCTGCCTCTTGTCGGATTTTTTTTGCACTGCTCGGACCATGTACCCAACACTTACAGGACACGATTTGCCACAGTCTCTGCTATTCTTGACATTCCTTGCACCAGCCTTGGCTGCCTCAGTGTCGTTGGGACGCAGCTCTAGTCCTGACGGCCTGCACATACCACTTTCACAACGCGCACCAAGACAACGCTCACCCGAAGAGTTCATGGATTGGGCACGACGGGAGAAGTTGCGGCTTCAGTTGAAGTATGGAGACCCGCAACTGCGGAAGCGATCCTCGGGCTACAACCTGTGCGTTATCCCGGTGCCTGTACCTGCGTTTGTCTAACTGCTTTGACATAGCATGGTTAACCAGAATGCTGATACGACGTACTACGGCTCCCTTGCCGTTGGCACCCCAGCCGTTGCGTATAACGTCGTGCTTGACACTGGTTCAGCCGACTTCTGGCTAGCAGCTCCCGACTGCAGCGGCTGTCCGGACGGCATTGAGACGTTCGACGGCTCGAGCTCTAGCACATTTTCCAATCTGACAGAATCTTTCTCAATAACGTACGGCTCTGGCTCAGCAAGTGGCTATCTTGTAAGCGACACGGTGCAGATGGCGGGTTTCGAAGTTGCAGGCCAGACTTTTGGTGTGTACTTCTTCATCCTCATCGCGACCTATCTCATTGACGTTGGGTTAGGCGTGAGTAACACCGTCGAGTCGGGACTGATCGACTCGCCTGTCTCCGGTTTATTGGGGCTCGCATGGAAGGGGCTCTCGTCCTCCGGCGCAACGCCGTTCTGGGAGCAGCTATATGAGGCAAACGTACTCGACTCACCTGTCATGGGCTTCCATCTCTCCCGTTACTTGAACGTCTCGCGAGCATCCGCGCTCGAACCCGGCGGTACCTTCACGCTTGGCGCTTTAAATACGAGTCTGTACACCGGCGATGTGGACTACCAAGACCTCGCTCAAAGCAATTTGTACTGGACGCTCAGCATCGCGAACGCAACAGTGAACGGCAACACGGTGTCCATATCTAGCGGCGACACAGGCGCGGTTATTGACACTGGAACTACACTGATTGGGGGGCCGAGCACAGAAGTTGCGAACATCTACTCGCAGATCTCGGGCTCTGAGGCGTTGACAGGCTCGTATGACGGCTACTATAGCTATCGTAAGTCTGCACGTTGGATATCTGTTGTTTGATATCTTACTGACGTTCTTCAAGCGTGCGATACGTCTGTCACCCTGGAGTTCTCCTTTGGAGGCCCGTCGTGGCCAATCTCCAGCGCCGACTTTCAGCTGTACGAGAACGCCGATGGGACATGCATCGGCGCTGTCTTCGTATACGAGAGCTCGTCCTCAGAACCACCAAGCGGCGATGGTCCATTTAAGCGCGATACGTCCGCGCCCTCCTGGATTGTGGGCGATACTTTTTTGAAGAATTGCTATACAAGCTTCCGCGCAGATCCCCCATCTGTAGGCTTCGCACAGCTTAGCTCTGCTGCACTTGGAGTGGACGGAGCGTCAGGCGCGACCGTGCCGACTCCCACTGTTGGCTCGGTCAGCGCGAGCGTGACCGGTTCATCCGATACCAACGCCTCGCGCAGCGGAAGCGCGCCTGGACGTTCCCTGTCATCTACTGCGGTTGCCTTGGCTGGAATGACTTTGTTCGCATTGCTCTGAAATATCGCTTCATCTGTTTGCATCGTGATATCTGTATTTGTATGTTTCACGTTTCGGTCTCCGCCACGATTCACTACTCTCCTTCATGGCACCAGCACAGGATCTTCGATCATTTGCGTTATTGGACACAATCACCTGGGACTTCATATGTAGACCTTAATGTACTATACTACCTGCACTTATGATTTGACAGGACTCGGATGTTGCTCATAATAACATTGTGGCCGGCGGGCCGATGCTCACGTATGTAAACAGTGTATAGTTGATGTGGTACACAAGATCGATGTCGCAAGTGCGCATAAAATTGTCATACAACTGGATGTCCTGGATCAAGCAGTGTCTTGCGGATGAACGACGAGTTTCGACGCGCTGACGCTCCGACTTGCAAGACGTTTCAGTCCATCGAAAGTGCCGACCAGACCATCAGGGAGCACTTCAACAGCGTTGGGCTGCAGGAAACATGAGCATGGAAAGTGTATATGCTGAATATGCAGGGACCCGAACCTTGATTGACCCGTCCTCCAGCAAAGCCGTGATCTTAGAGTACAAGTTTGCGCCCAGCGCCTGATTTGGCTCTGCATTGACGTTCCCATAACAGAAAACCACGAGCTTGCCGTCCGCATCGCGCGAGCCAGGCTTGACTGCATTCTGGGGAAGCACAACAACCAGACTACCGCCCGGTGCGAGTGCGCGAAGACTGGCGGAAACGGAACCCTCCCTCGCCACAGAGTCATAAGCGACATCTATGGGCTGTGTCGTGATCTTGGCGACAGCTTCGGGGAGCTGAGAGTAGGGAGTCTCGCGATAGTCGATGACATGCGTAGCCCCAGCGGCCTTGCAATATTCAGTGTTGCGCTGGGACGCGGTGACAATGATCGGGCTGAAACCTGACATTTTAGCCAGCTGAGTGGCTGCGAAGTTATCAGTTGAACAATGCATCACGAGCGCCATATCGAACGCACCATATTGACCAACTGAAGTGGACCCTCCCGGAATCAAGATAGGTTTGCCCGTGTACTTGCCCTTCCCAGCGTCTGTCCAGGGTGCTACCAGCCCGATACCACCGCCCGGACCTTCGAAACCCTCCTTGATGTCGCCATACAGCCCCATCGCGGCGGTACCAAGACCTAGAGGAACAGTGGATGCCTCGTCGAAAGACATGTTGGAGGGTATCTTCGACGTTCGTCCTACGTTAGAACATACACTATGATCGTTCGAGGGACACTACTTGGCTTACCTTCGCAGTGCGCGCAGCATCGGACAGCGCATATTGCTGAAAAGTTCCACGGTCTGCACTCCACCAGGCTGGAAACAGACTGGGGACCATATGATCGATTCGCTTATCTTTCCCAAGAAGGTCGACACTCACACTCGGTCGCCTTTCTCAAAGCCAGTGACGCCTTCGCCAACCGCTTCGATAGTACCAGCACCATCGCTACCAGCAACTGTAGGAAAGCCGTAGTTCTCCACAAGGTAGCCATTCGACTGAATATGTTTGTCGACGGGGTTCAAGGCCGCGGCGTACACCTTGATGAGCACCTCGCCGTGGCCTGGCGTCGGGATGGGACGGCTACCAAGCTCGAACTTCCCGGCGTCTTTGCTGTGTAAGATGAGTGCTTTCTGATAAGACATAGCGTGAAGGATTTGAGATTGATGGAACTAAGAGTGACTAGTGAGAAGTAGAAGTCGTGTGCTGTACGCGCGATGCCGCCTTCATATATATTACGGTGGATCGGACTACATGCTGTTCCAGATGGGATCGGGCTGTTCGCAAGCGGCGTTAGCTTGCCGTTGTGTGCACTCAACGCAACCTAGAATGCTTTCGGAAGTGAAGATATGACCAAGTGCGGGAGGTTGATGGCAGAGAGATTGAAAGTGGTCATGATGAAGACGCGATGTCGCTCGTGCGAACAAATTCATCCGGAGCACGCCATCGTTTCACTATTGGACGCATTCAGCTGAGACTTTATATGTAGAACTACTTTGGAACTACTGCATCATACGTGCATTTACGAAACACACCTCGCATGTTATTAATGCTCGGATCAACATCATGGTCGACGGGGTCGACACTCACGCATACAAACAGTGCATAGCCAAGTAATGTGGTACATAAAATTGAGTCAATAAGTGCACACGAAACGGCCCGGTCTTGCAACTGGATGCCCTAGATCACGCAGTGTCTTGTGGATGAACGACGAGCTTCGATGCGCTGACGCTCCAGCTTGCAAGACGCTTCAGTCCATCAAAAGCCCCGGCCAAACCACCAGGAAGGACTTCAACAGCGTTGGGCTGCAGAAAATGTGAGCATGGAACACATACACGCTGAATATGCAGGGACCCGAACCTTGATTGACCCGTCCTCCAGCAGAGCCGTGAGCTTAGAGTACAAGATTGCGCCTAGCGCCTGGTTTGTCTCTGCGTTGACGTTCCCGTAACAGAAGACTACGAGCTTGTTGTCCGCATCGCGCGAGCCAGGCTTGGCTGCATTCTGGGGAAGCACAACAACCAGACTACCGCCCGATGCGAGTGCGCGAAGACCAGCGGGAACGGAATCCTCCCTGGTCACAGAGTCGTAAACGACCTCTATGGGTTGTGTTGTGATCTTGGCAACAGCTTCGGGGAGCTGAGAGTAGGGAGTCTCGCGATAGTCGATGACATGCGTAGCCCCAGCGGCCTTGCAATATTCAGCGTTGCGCTGGGACGCAGTAACAATGATCGGGCTGAAACCTGACAGTTTAGCCAGCTGGGTAGCTGCGAAGGTTTGCGTCAGATAATGTATCTTTAGCGTCATATCGTACACACCGTATTGCCCAACTGAGGTTGACCCTCCCAAAATCAGGATAGGTTTACCCGTGTACTTGCCCTTCCCAGCGTCGGTCCAGGGTGCTACCAGCCCGATACCACCGCCCAGGCCTTCGAAGCCCTCCTTGATGTCGCCATACAGCCCCATCGCAGCGGTACCAAGACCTAGAGGAACAGTGGATGCCTCGTCGAAAGATATGTTGGAGGGTATCTTCGACGTTCAGGTTGAAACTTATGATCCTTTGAGCGACACCACTTGTCTTACCTTTGCAGTGCGCGCAGCATCGGACAGTGCATACTGCTGGAGAGTTCCACGATCCGCGATCCACCAACACGGGAAGAGGCTGAAGATCATATGATTAAATTAGTCTTCCCTAGAAAGGTCATCGCTCCTGTACTCACACTCGATCGCCTTTCTCAAAGCCAGTGACGCCTTCGCCAATCGCTTCGATGGTACCAGCGCCGTCGCTACCGGGGACCGCAGGAAAACCGTAGTGCTCCACGATGTAGCCGATGGACTGAATGTATTCGTCGACGGGGTTCAAAGCCGCGGAGTACACCTTGATGAGCACCTCGCCGGGGCCTGGCGACGGGATGGGACGGGTACCAAGCTCGAACTTCCCGGCGTCCTTGCTGTGAAGAATGAGAGCTTTCTGAGACATAGTGTGAATGACCTGAGAACGATGGAACTAAGAGTGAGAGTGAGAAGTGTTGGCAGCTCGTTCGTTGTACGCGATGCCGTCTTTATATGTGGCGAATGTGGATCGGATTACTATATGCCGTCCCGGATGGGATCGGGTATTTCACAAGCTGCGTCAGCTTCCCATTGCGTGCGCTTAGAATGTTTTCGAAAGTGAAGCTACCACCAAGTTTTGGGCGGTCGATGACAAAGAGAGTGAAAGTGAAGACGGCTTATCCGGTTATCGCTCGTGGGAACGAATTTATGGGGAGCACGCCATCGGCGCAAGCGTGTAGATCAGCGTACTACACATATGATAGATGCATTGTACCGGCCCATATGTCCTCTGGACTCAGTCGTCTGGGTACAGCTGCGTGTGCCAGACGAGTGAGCACAGCAGATCCGCGCAGACAAAGGTCACTCGCCTTTCCGGGGTTGAATAACCCTAACGGATCTACGGTGCGTTTGATTGTCTTCATCAAGCGCACCGTTCCCGGCCCAAGCTCTTCGTTCAGATATTCACGCTTGCCGATCCCGACTCCATGCTCCCCGGTACCTGTCATATGTATTGAGATCGCTTCAGCGAGAAAATAGCGTGCGCGTACATGTGCCGTCCAGTGCGAGAGCCCGCTTAACCATCTTCCGCATGATAGCGTATGCAACCTTTTCCTCCTCTGCGTTCTTGTAGCTCAGCGTCGCATGGAAGTTGCCTGTAAGCGTCAGCGCATGCAGCACGAAGACCAAAGTACTTGCGCACCATCGCCAGCATGACCCACGATCGTGCCAATGATACCAGCTTCGTCAATATCTCTCCTGACGTCTTCCACAAGCTGGGGAAGTTTTGACACAGGAACACTGTCATAATTGTATCAGTCGCCATCACCCGAAGCGACGCATCTCAAACTGACCATACGTCCGTCGGAATGGTCTTTGAGCCGGAGCCCCCGTACAACACGTTGGCGAAGGCGACGTTCTTACGGTCATTCCACATGCTCAGCGCATCCTCACCCTCTGAGGACATCCAGTCCTTCCCACCATGTTTCGATACGATTTCGCGCGCTAGAGCTTCGGACTCTGCCATCGCACTGGGCGATACACCTTGAAGCTTGAGGAAGAGGTGGTCTACCTCAGCGTACTTCCGCGGAGAGTCCATATGCATGTTGATTGCGCGGATCTGGTGTGTGTCGAGAAGTTCGATGCACTCTATGCGCGTATGACACTATCATCAGCGCCTGTATGAGATAGTTGCAGGAAAAGGTGACGCACGCAATCCGGCACCGCGGTTCAGCAACTCGACGACCGCATCGCTTGCTTTGCGGACGTTCGGGAAACTGACAATGGCGACGGCCGTGGGCAAAAGTGGCGCAAGGCGGACTGTCACTGATTTCATACTCATGTCAGTCATAGTACCGTATAACGCGGGAGGTAGAATGACGTACGCTCTGTGACAATGCCCAACGTCCCCTCAGCGCCGACGAAAAGCTTTGTGACATCCCAGCCAGCAGACGACTTGCGCGAGCGGCGCCTGGTCTTGATCACTTCTCCCGAGGGCAAGACGATTGTCTGTGAAGCAAGCCTGACAAATTAGTGAGGTGTATAGGGTAGCGGAATGTTTATCCATGTACGCACAGCGTTCAAAAACCATTCCCCTCGTGCGGTACCATACCGCACAGCGTTCGCTAGCCAAGGTCAGCGTGCTCACTGCGACGCGGCAGCGGGTGGCTCACTTCCAGAACAGCCGGTACTGAACATACCGCCAAGGGTGGCGCTCGGTCCAGGATCGAGCTAGATGACCAGCTTGAGTGCTTGCGTCAGGCCGATAAGAGAATGTACCGCACGGGGAAGAAGAGCGGTATGCCTCTATCGCGCAGCTCCTCGTTGAGTGCCATCCATCCAACTCCAGGCTGTACTACGACATCCGCGTCGGCCTCTGCCGAAAAGGTCAACATAATTTCGCATGCGAGCATCGACGCACTGACCATGAATCTCTATGATCTTGTCCATTTGCGAAACGTCCACGCAAATGCTGCCGTGTTCACTCTGCAGCGCCGTGTGAGTGATGTCTCTCGGAGAGGCTTCGGAGAATAGGATTACACCAGCGATGTGGCCCTCCAAGCTAGTTCCGCCAGAGTATGGCACGACCGGGATACGGTACTTGTTGGCAACCTCGACGACCTTGACCACATCCTGGGTCGTCTCGGGATATACAATAACTCCGTGAGGAATGACTGCTCAGTTGGGATGAGCGATCTTCTCACAAAGCTAGACATATACTGACCTGGTTCACGGCCGGTGAGCCATGTCGCGTGAGTATCGGTGTCGGACGCGTCAGTTGAAACTAGTCCTGGTCGATCGCCGAATGCATGCTTCAGCGCGTCGATTGCAGCTTTCATTTCGTCCGGACCTCCATATTGCAGTTGAGGGGTAGAATCGTCAGATACTGTCGGGTTAGTCTCACGACGAGCGATAAGGAGGCCGACCCCGAAGCTCAATAATGATATCCCGGTCGTCAAGAGTAAGCTCGGCTTGAGACGCGTATGGTCAAATCCCGGCGGTGGTCCAGACGTTGAAGACGCAGATGAGCTGTAAGCCTTCGCAGAAGATAGCGCGGTGAATGCACTGGTGTGCGCAGGAGCCTCAACGCGCATGATACGGGCCAACGCGCGCATACGCATTTTGACGATAGGTGCACGCAAGAAGACTTGCATGGTGCTTTACCGCGCAGGGTGACGAGCGTGGAGAGTAAGATGCTGCCCGCTCCCCATACTCTCTTAACCGTGCTCAGCGCTTCTGGTGTCCATATACAGCGTGTCGTCTTCTACAGAAGGTGATGGTGGGAGCGTTTGCGGGATGGTCTTTCGAGCTCATGGCGTAAGAAGAATGCGGTCATTCGGAGTCAAAGGAACATCGCCCGTATAACGACGAAGCAAAGCAGCTGTTAACGGTGTGTAGGGGTACATGGCAAGAGGTGGCAAGGAATAATTGTTGGCGGCCTGCCCAAGCGGGCGGCGCGCGTGGAAAGCACGCGACGTCGCGCCAAACTTTGACGCGCCATGCACGCGCTGGTTGAACTTGGCTCAGGCCATCTCGCCCTCGACTGCTTCGGCTTTTCAACATTCCGCACTCTACATACTCCGATTACTCCCTGAAATGACTTCACAACAACCTTCAAACTCTGGCTCAGCAGCACATAACGGGGATGGAACCCCACCTCCCTCGAAACGATGGATGTACTTTGACAAGGCTCTACATCTTGCTATAGCTCGTGCTACCCACAAGTGGACGTGCGTCTATTTGATTTATCCTGTATTATAATGACTCACGTCTGACATAGTATGTGAGCTAATAGGGCGCAAGACTTTAAGGAATGCTTTCCCTTGTGGTCGGAGGATCAGCCGAGAGGCATCGAAGGCGTACACTCGACGTTGGCGGGGTACACAGAGCGCTTCATCACCGTGAGTCACGCCCAGACGTTACTCGGTTAATATCTGATGTACGGATAGGATAATTGCGCTAGGATACTGTCAGCCTGCGATGCGCAGGGTAATATAGACCGCCTCGACGCAGTTGTCTCAGCCGCCCGCGCGTTTCACAAAGCAGACCCCGCCGCGCCGCCACCCCCCGACGCATGGCGCGAGAACTTGATACCGCGAACAGCAGTCCGCGCACGAACGATCCCCGCCTTACGCGCAGAGCGTGACCGCATGCGTGCCGAGCTCGCGGCGTTAGAGGCCGACAACGCGAAGACGATCGCGGAGGTTGAAGCGAACCAGAAGAGGATGGCGGATGCGCAGACGAAGGTTAAGGATACGCTGGATGTCTTGGAGCGAGTGAGTGATGCATGGGAGGGACATGATGTCGAGGAATGGCAGAGATGGGCGATGGAAAGCATAGAGCGGCTGCCGTCCGGGGAGTCATGAGCACCTTCTTATACAGTCTATATCCCCAATCCTATCTCTTGCTTTCATATCTATGCATCCATATCCTGTATATCCCTAGCTATGTATGTATACCATCTTCACCACCGCGCTCTTGCCTATCACTTCCCCTCAGTTACCCTCGATGAATTCATATTATCGGGTCTCTCACAGGCGAGATCATTGCCCGAGGAACGAGTTCGAGGACAATGAGGTGCAAGAGGGTCATGATCTAAGTGGGCGAGGTATAAATATACGTAGATGCAAATAAGACAACATTGAGCTATACAGACGTACTAGACCACGAACAACTCGATGGTCAATGATAGCGGAACGCCCCCTAGTTCTCCGACTCGCCTTCCACCGGCAATCCCAGACGACGCCTGAGCGCGAGCACTTTCTCCAATACCTCCGGGAAATCGCCCATTCCGCGCTCCGTGTCGGACATGTCATCGTCCCCGTATATCATGATTTCAATCATCTCAGCGACGCGTGCCATCAGCACCGGATCCGCCGCACGAAGAAGGGCATCCTCTGCATCGTAGAGTGCGAGCTCTGCGTCTGAGCGAGCGAGCGAGATGACGTGATCGGCTTCCTGTGAATAAGGATAAGATGGGCAGTACGCTAAGCAAAAGTGTGCACGAAGACATACAATTATCGCGTTCAGTGCGGCACGCTCGGCCTCTAGAGTGGATTCTAGGGTCTTCAACAAGTTGTCGAGCGTGTCGATGGAAGTGGTGGGAGTTGCGTCGTTGGCAGTGGTCATTTCAGTGATTGAAGAATGCGCGGGTGTTCGTGAGTATACGGATGAGGTGCTGCAAGACAAGTATCATCGATGGGCTCTACTTATATATGCTCTCCTTGGCAAGTATCAAGTGGGCGTATAGCCTAAGACGCGTCATGCCTCCTCAGTGCTAGGAGAAGTATGTTTCGGTACGACAGTGCAAAGGAGTTCGATAGGGAGCAGGAGCTGGAAAAGGAGTCGTGTAATGTGGCACAGTCCGTGGCAATGCGCCCGATACGGAGCTCAGTATGCCGAAAACGACGAGAACCATGAGGGTCAGAAAAGGAAGACTGCAGTAGGTGGAGGCCGAGGCTGGGTCGAAGGATGGTTCTGAAGATTACAATAGGATCGACGCCGTCGGGGCAAGCCCTTCACCTCGTTGCAGCATAGACATCCATAGTTATACTGTAACGAAGCAGTGAGCGACTACCATCCCCATTCGGTGAACATCGACATCGGAGTCAGGAGCAACTGAGTGAGCGAGCGAATCGATGACCTCGGCTGCGGGCCTTGCGGCGCTGGAGACGAACACGCGCGGCTTTCCTTCCAACCACCACTGCGCTGACTCTCGTGCATCTACAACGAGTCTTTTCTGCACTTGAATATTACACTGAACTTCCTGCTCTGATCCTGTGTCTTCCCTAGGGGTTCTCGTTGCTCACCCCTGGGTTTGCCCGAACGTTTCGAACACGATCCCCGGCCCCTATGAGTCCCGCATTTCGAGCCGAATCTTCTCAGTGCACCACCTATGAGATAGGAGATGGACTCGGAAGTCTCTCAAACCTCCTAATGTCTGAGTAATCCTAGGACGGGCGCGTATAAAGGCCACTTACTTCTGAGCCATGGGTGACACTATCACTCTCTTCGCATTCCCTTGCACACTACTACACTCTATCCCATCAGCGAGATCAACCTATCCACGCGTCACCCATGTCTACTACGTCCACCATGTGCTACTCGCTTGTGCGTACATATCGCTATCTCCCTCCAGTCAGATGCTGATTCTTTCCTCAGCCAATGCAGCGTTCGCGTACCGCGCCGGCCGCAGCACGCTATACACTCGACCTCTCATCGCCTTTATCACACTCCATATCCCGCAGTCGACGCGCCCGCGCAGATGCTAGACCCTCTCTTGCCCCGTTCCGCTCTCGGGCTGAAAACAAACCAACACCGGCCCGCACTCAACCGCACCACACTCGAGAACCTGCACCTACGGAGGCCGACCCTCTCCCCTCGCCTACCATCGATAATCGCGCAAACTGGCCTCACGTTCGCGCACCGCCGCCGGGAACGGGTCTTATTGGCAACCTTCCCGACTTGACGGATCTCGCAATGGGACGGGCTTTCGTCGTTCTCGCTACGGCTGGGATGCATGGGCTAACGGGCGACAATGGAGGCCATGGTGCAGTCAACCCGTGGTCGTGGGCTGCTAGGTTCTAATCCAATTGTATACAAGCATACCCGTTCGTATCTGCCGCTGGTCGACAGTTCACGTTGCTTGTAATACCCATTTTGATGATGTGCTAGAGTTAGCAAATAAGAGTCTAGATCTCACCCATTGTTCGCCGAATATGCCCCGGACGGCCCGCACAATATCCGTTCATCCTTCAGCGTGCCTTCCTCGTCTCGTCCACTAGCACCATATTCGTACCTACCCCCCTTCACATTCGTCCGCCCCACAATTGGCTCCTCGCTTCCCGGAGGCGTACTACTTCTTGAAGCATTGGTGTCCCCACCGCGCGCGGACCTAATGTCGGTGGACACGCTAAGGCTGTAATCTACTGTGACTTCCTGCACCACATTCACTCTAGGGGAACCATCTGATGCTGAGGGCTTATTGAGTGAGATGCGCTAGGGTATGGGTGAAGCTGCGCAAGAGATCGTTGGCGCTGGCGCGTATATGCATTGGGATGTAAACGGAAGTACTTACTATATCAGAAGCCAAGTGCGCCGCGCAAAAAGGTATTCGTAAAGGCGATTTGCGTCGCCGTGCAAGTGAACAACGTTGAGACGCCACTGCTTGACTATTGTTCTCCTGCCGTGGATAGAGTCGCGTGCATTTTTGCACAGTCAATGCAGAAATCCCAGGAACGGGTATATTGTGCAAGACCCAAACCCAAAGGTATCGCTCTGGGAGTTCTCGAAGTATCAACGTTACGACCCGGGCCCCCCTCCGTGGCTAACGACATCTTCATCAGTCTCTCGGCAGATGCATTCCTCTCTTTCATGTTGTGCAAGTATATTCGAAGAATTGTCATTTCACGCACAAGACGGAGGCCCGGGAGTGCTTTCCAAGCGATTCAGCTAGGGAACCTCTTCCAATCTTCTTCTTATAGGTAGAGCACCATCTTATTCGCAAGCACTTCTGGAGCACTTCCGAAGTATCTGACACTCGACGTGCTAAGTACCTTTGGTCGGTCAACGAAACGTTGATTAACTTCTGCCCCATTCAGTCACCACGTAACCCGAACTGAGCAGGTATCTCCCGTCCGGTCCGTTCATTTCTCGAGGTCCGAAGTCACACCCTGCGACCCCTTCGCGTCGAGGTTTGGTCGGAGTCTATACAGAGAATAGAAGTAGAAGTGACGAGGGGAAGCCGTCGGAAGCGACTTCTATCCCGTCCCTTTCCGCGATCAATTCCGGCCTAACGGCCATCAGACCCGGCAACCGGGCGGGACCCGAGCCGTAGGCGCTGTATGCGTGTGCCCGCACGGGCGCGCGCGACGCGCTTCCTCGTTGTTGCTCCCGACGACGACGACGGCCACAGCCTGCAGATGGCGTATTGGTGCGTATCAGGCTCTACCTCTTGCAGTGGTATCAAGACTGATTATATATGACAGGACTTATCTTACTAGTCTCACGCGCTGCGAACACGGGACATGGCGTGAATAGTACCGCCAGCTGGCACTTGGCTGGCACTGGTAGCCGAGCATCCCGCCCTATACAGTCTACAGTCGCCCTCGTCCTCGCCACCTCGCCACCTCCTGCTCCCCTCTTTTTTGCACTCCATGTACTCTCTGAGAATAGGATTTCGATGTACTCTTTTACTTATGACCATAAGTATTATATTCCTATGGCCCTGGCATTATTATATATATATATATATTCTATTTTTGCGTAATAAATAAGTACGGACTCGTGTAAGGAGCATGCAATGCTCTAGTTGGCGCACTACTGATAGAAATAGGTGCTCTGACAAAGTAAGTAGGAGGGCTAAGCTGGGGCCAGCCTCGCGGGTGGAGGGCCCGGGCGTGCGGCTTTCGGAAGTGGCCGTGACCCCATCAACCCGCCCATCCGGGTCGGCCTTGAGTTGCGCTGCGATCGCAGCTCGAGACGACTACGGATAGAAGTAGAAGTGGCCGGAGAAGGCCAGGATAGAAGTGAGACGGCCGGACCGCGCGGGCCCACTTCTACTTCTATCACTTTTGTGGGCACCCGTTTGGTCGAGGTTCGCCATTCGTATTCACGGTGTAAAATCCGGCAAGAAGAACACGAATCATTTAGCCAAATCACGGCGGGAGCTTCGTTCAAAAAGCATGGTGAGGGACACCGTAACAGTAATAATTCCATACATTCCATCCATCCGCCTTCAGGACGTGTGCCAGTGTACTATCGAGTGTTGCATCGTCGACTCCTGGCGACGCCGGTCAAACGGGCCAGAGACTACTGTATTACAGAAGTGATTTCAAAACAGCATGATTCTGGAAGCAATTCGTCGACGTTATACCCGCATAATGCAATTTCGACTCAGCCCTGGTCAACATCGCGTTGGGTCAGGATGGGAGTTGCGTGAGGCCACCGGCAATGTTTCTTCGGTTGCCGGTGGATTTCCACGGTCACCCGCCGAACGGTCACTTGTTGAACGGTCACTTGTTGAACGTTGAACGTTGAACGGTCACTCGTTCAACGATCACTTGTTCAACAATCACTTGTGACGTGCGCGCGTCACGCCGCGTTGACCGTCTCTTGAAGCGTATTACCAACGACGATGAGCTCGCGTTCATACAAGTCGTATCTGGGCTCAAACCCAATCAACAATATTCCAGCTATGCGGGGTCATTCTCATACAATGCAGGCTCGGAGAGTGGAATGTACGAGGAACAGACCTTCTTATGTGGGTATCGTTATCGTTAACCCAAAGAGCCGCGACTACTCCCATGACTCCGCTGGCCGCGTCTCCGCCTCGAGACACTTCTTTCGTCCGTCTAGCGAGCACTGTATATCCGGAGAGGTGGAAGATGGCGCTTGCAGCTTAATGTGACGCTCATGAAGTACGTACCAAGATCTCGTTCCCAAGCGACGATCTGACGCAAGCACACTGCATGGACCTCAGGGTTCCGAGTCTGATCAAAGATATCGACATTCCTGCAATGCTGCGATAGCGCTGAGGCTTAGGTCTGTGCAGTATTTGACTGCCTAGTTGTCCTTTTGACGGCTTCACTCCGAAAGTATATCATGGTCGTCTGCGGCGTCGTGCTGTACTCTTCCGAATCTTCTCTGCGGTGCGCGTCCTAAGCCATGAGGCTTGTACTCCATTGTATTAGTGCGCACTCCTCGACATCTGAATCGATAATGCCCCTCCGGCGGGTCAACACAACCCTATTTGAGACGGCGACGCCACCTTTTCCTTCATCAATGGTCTACAAGTCGGATTGGAACTATCTCCGTATTGGCCACCTTCTTCGTATTGGCCACCTTTCACTTTGACCCCACCCACACGGACTGATAAGGTGCGCACACGTCATGCGCTACATCCACTGCAAGTTTTAATTGCGCTGCTTGGGCGCCTCGTTTGTGGCCACAGGATCTGACTTATGTAGTCACTGCATCATCCGACGTGGGAGTCGTTCATCGTCTGAGGTATACACATCTACTTGCAAGCGCTCCCGTCGCGGTTTGCGCCGGCGCGTATAACCACCCCCGAATTTCGCCTCCGTGCCAGTGACACTATAAAGACCGCAGGCACTGAACGAACGCGTTCTCCCAATCCAAACTTCATCTACCTCCGTCGTCATCAACACTATAGTACACTGAAGGTACTGATATCGTGACACACACATGTCGATATCACTCACTGTGCTTTCAGGATGCAGAGCTTGGTCCCACAGAACGCACACCCTGCTGGCGTCTTCCTCGTTCGTGACGGCTTTTTGGCGCACATGTTCGGCAGCCGCGTAGAAATATTCTACCAATCGCTCCTCAAAACGTCTATTCGATCTCTCTCTGTTCAGTATCCTTTGCATGGTTGGCCCTGGGCTTTTGCGCTATCGGCAGGTGCCGTGGCAGTCCTCCAAGCCAACGTGACCGATGCGCACCAGGTCCCTTACCTCCTTCTTGATTTCCTCGCCAACCCTACCATCGGTCCCGTTGTCCCTCAGAAACTATGGCTTCCGCGATCTTCGCGTGACATCTCCCGGTATGTTCTCGAGGCCGCCCTTGGACTGCCAATATTCTTTGTACAAAACGATGGACGCATCGGGTTCACCGTCGCGGAGGCTTCGGCCGGAAACCTGTCGTCGTTACTTGGGTGTGTTCGCGCTGTGAGCGTGGGAGGTGTCACTTCCGTTTCTGTTCGTATACAGGTGCGTGCTGCTCCCTTTGATTCATGACGCCTTGTCTTGACAACAATCAGTGGCCCGGATACAAGGACTGGCGGCGTCAGTTCCCGACACGAGACGCGACCGCGGAAAGGAACGTTATCACTCTGGAGCAGTTCGTACGACAAGTTGGACGCACCCTTGACTCTTTCTTGCTGGTATGTCTGTTAAGCTGTTCAAAATAACGGTGAATCTCTGCTTAGTGACCGCTCAACAGGACATGTCCTCCGAAACGCCGGACGGATATCCTCAATGGCGCATAAGCCCAGATGCAATCTGGCGCAAAGATATCATCATCATCGGCGCTGTTCATGTCTCAACCGGCTCGTGGATGCCCATCCTTCAGCTTAACTGTGCCCTTCCGGTTTGAATTCCGTGTACACAATGGTCTCTATTTCTGAGTATCTGGATGTATCATGCACAATCGACTCTCCTCCTCCGGAATCATACTGTTTTGTAGATTTTATCTCACCCATTTCGTTTCCCTCTTCCAGCCTCAACGTTTGCTGTGCTCCGCATCGCACTGATAGCGTGCGAGGCTCACGACGCGGTCGCCATCCTGTCGGTTCCCGCATGCTGACAGCACAGAGAATGTGACCTCTCGCAGGTGTCAATCTCTGCACCTCATTACGTTGAGACTCTGATGATCATGTGTCGCACTCCGCCAAATACTATCTCTTCCTTCTAGACTAGTCAGTTCTGTATATGCATCGCCCGCAGACTCGAGGTCCCCGGCGAAGCCACACGAGACAGCAAGGTTAGTAAATGTTCTCGATCTTCCTCTATCTTCCAAATCGAACCATGGCTGTCCGAGGCCCCCTGAAAACCCACACAAAGGTGCGATCCGGTCTCCGCACCAAATGGGCGCGAAACTGGCCCAAGGTGCGAATTGCGATCCGCCCGCGCACCTCGACGCCCAATTTGAGGCGGCAGGTGCGATCCTTTTTCCGCACTTGAGGGCGGCGGGGTCGTGAGGTGCGATCCGAGTCCGCACCTCAAGCATAGGGCGGGCTCGTGCCAATGTGGGTGTGCTCGCGCGCGCTCGAGGAGGATGAGCTCCAGCCTCAGCGCTCACTGTTCAGCTGAAATCAGTGGAAAATGCGACGAAAGCGCGCGTTGCGGCGTCAAACTAGTGGCTGCGACCGTCTGATAATCTGATGCCAAAAAATACCGCACCTCAGGCCCAAACGGGAATATCCTCGATCCGTTTCCCGTACCAAAACCTAACCCTAACCCCACGGTTTTCCGCACCTCGGAAACCGCCGTCAGGATCGCACCTTTGTGTCGCACCTTGTGTGGGCTTGGAGGGGTCCTGCTGTCCGTCGATCGATTTGTGCGATTTGATCATCTTGGCGCCATGCGAACTTACCCTATCTGCTAATCTGCCGGCGCTCAATGCGCTTCAGAAGCACGAACGAGGCACTGCGGCGATTTGGGTGCCCGCTGATGGTTTTTGCTCACTGACGAAGTTTCCACAGAGCTTGCGAGTAGAGCATGCATTTGCGGACTTGCAGATGCCGGTACGATTCCACGCTTCCGCCATCGGCACGGGCCGATCCTGCCACATTGTGTGAATTGGCCGTTGTTCGCCATCCTCTTGAAGCTTGAACTCAGGTGCTAGCTTGGCTTTCGCACTGAAGCTCATCGAGAATTCCCTTCGGCATGAGAGTGCCTCAGATTACTAGCTCGCACCTCCGATTCATTATAGTGGCACTCTTAACATGGTCAGTAATACCTCCACAGCTGACACACGTCCATCAGGGAAACGCCCCCCCAGTAACGGCCGCTCACGGCCGCTAACGATCGCTTCGTGAGCAGCCGTGAGCCGTGAGCGTTCGTTGCTACTCCGTTAGCGCGTCGTGCCTTAGGCCCTCGCCAGCATCAAGAAACGACACAGTTCGCGCGCGGTTGGTGAGTGTTCCGTGTCTCTCACGATATGGTATCTTAGAGTAACGATACTGTCACGAGCAGTCATCGACAGTAATTATCACTTATATTGTTACTATTTCTGCCTCACTTTTTGCACGCATTAGATAATCAAAACACAAATGTAATTTCATTATCAATATATAGGTAATTAAACTAGTACTACACTAGGACGGCTAAGCAAGGTATTACCCAAAGTAGGCACAGGGAGCTATTTAGATAATCAAGAAGGGATGGAAGATAGTGGGATGTTGAAAGCTATGCACGAGATCGATACGACTAGTCCCAATCACCAGCAAAGTGTACGAACATATGTATATATAATACTAGACATCCTGTGAAATGTGTGAGTGAATACTGATTATATCATGTTTGACGACTCAGCTTACCTGTGCCAAGCATACGAGCACCAAGCAACCAATCGCGAGTAACAGGACACTATTGTACTCGTCAGCCTGAGATAGCGAAGATCGGGAGCACGGCATACCACGGATATGAAGGGTACCCCACCAAGGCGGGACAGGGCGAAGCTCGATAGAATGAAGTTTGAACCGATATGGTAAGTAGTGGTAAGTTAGCTGCAGATAACATGAGTGCATGGCATGATACGACGAAGGATACGCGCCGTACCTGGGCGACGCGCGAGATGCATCGAGGGTGCTACATCATGAGTACGCCGAGCACGGATGTCCTGCGAGACGCGGAAACAAGCAACACAGTGACTACCCGAGACTGGTGTGTATGCCGCAGCCGATGCAGAGGTGAAGGAGGGATGGCGGGCGGAGGAGGGAAGGGAAGGGAGTTGCGGGTGATGGTGGTTGCGAAAGAAGCAAGAGTGGGACGAGTCCGCGCCTGTCCGCGCGCTTCCGGGTGCTCGGTAAATGCCGAGTGACTCATCCGTCCGCGGTTCCGAGAATCCGAGTCGCCGCGCCGCGGAGTCAACTTCAACTTGCCTTCTTCCTCCCCAACACCACATCCCAAGTACAGCTGGGTTTCGCCTCTCTTCACGCTTATGTCGATGTATCTCGCGCGTTACCCAGGTGCGTCGTAACTGTTTCTATCGTGTGACAACCATTCCGCTGGCTGACTTCCTTTCACAGTACACTCTTTCATACTGGCCGTTCAGCTCGCTGCCGGGACTGCATGCCCATCTGCGAATATCATCACGCCGCATTAACGGCAGTCCTTCGACGTCTCCGCTTTCTGTGCCTCCGCGCCTGGAGCTTCCAGCTCGGCCCCTCTCTTTCCTCGCATCTTGCATTGGTCGTGGCCATGAAGCCAGGATTCCACTGCGAACACGAGCGGCCGACCTGGGGCTTATCGTGAAGGGCTTCGAGCGCAAGTTTTCGGTGTGCTCGATGCACCACTCGTACTTCGTCGTCGAATGGGTGGGCATCAGCGTGAATGCCGGTCGCGGTGGGCGGGCTTCGAGGAACTTTAATTCTGTGTAGCACAGATTACAATACTTCTCGCCTCGCAATGTAGTATGTACATAATGAGCTATATAACTTTAAATCATGCGCGAAGTAAAGTTCTCAATTAGTAAGGCATGCTACAGTGACTACGTTTGCGGCAAGCACTGCTGAATGCCTTCGGAGCAGTCTCAAAAGGTGTGAGTAGTGAGTAATTACAATAAAGCTTGCTTGCGACTCAACCACGAGTTAGCTACTAGCCTTCGAGGCACCTGTGAGTGGTTGCCAGCAGCTTCATGAGCAGCTCCTGAGTTGCCCGTGAGTTCGTTAGCTGCTCCTGAGCTGCTCATGAGTTCGTTCGCAGCGGTGAGCGCTGGTAAGCAGCCGTGAGCTTGCTGAGCGCGCTAAGCGGCCGCTAAGCGCCCTGAGCGGCCCTGAGCGGCCGTGACTGGGGGGGCGTTTCCCTGATGTCGAACAGATAGTCGCATACTACTCCCTGGTATCTGCGAGGTACGCACATAGGAAGAAACTACATAATAGAATACTCTGCAGATCATGTACGCCTGAATGACATGTATAAAAAGTCATGGGTTACATCTCATTCCAAGCAACGCCAAGGTGAGATGGGGGATGAGTCTGCTTTCCAGCCTACGTCGTGAACACTGCTAAAATGAGCACAAGGCTTGCACACAATTGCGCAACGCTACTCACTAGCGTCTTCCCGGACCTGTAACAGCGGCGTGATTTTGCCCGGCAACACGAATACGACTCCAAGAAGTACAACATCTGCGGCATTGATGAGACCTGAACTCGAGCCAAACACCCAGCGCGGGGCTTCCCAGTGCCTCATCGTCGCGTTTTGTTCCTCTGCTCTCTGCGCAAAAGAGGTGAGCTCACGGAAGGAAGTTACAATCAATGGCGCACCTTCAGGCAACATATGACCTTCGATGCGACTAGGCGCGCTAAGCGCCGCACCGAAATGTTTCCAATGGCTGACGAACGAAGCTGAATCTGTGTTTCGTATGGCAAGTAATTGAGTAGCTATCTTGCATGTGAGCTGTATATGCATACAAAGAAGACATGCGCTCACATTGAGAACTACTTTCAGGGAGGACCTAGACATGCGCGTGCTACACTCAGTAACATGGTGGTCTTCGTCCATGGTAATGCGCACGCCTACGCCGCCGTCCACTCGTCGAGGAAGATCGGAATCATGTCTGTGTGTTCTAGTACGCCCTCGCAGCGCAGTGTTCCAGCGTAAGGAATGAAGAGACGGGACGGGATAATGTGCGTTGGATACTCGGTAACCATATCAAGCACACACCACGGAGTGAACCCATCCCAGATCTTGTCGACGTCTTGTACCTCAAGCTCGTTGTATGCAAGAAACAGAATAGCTCTCGTCGTCGAGTTTTGGAGAGGCATCACGTTGAAGGAGTACGAGAGGTAGTGATGGTAGTCCAAGAGGTGTGTGCATGCAGGACGCACAAACCGGATACACCGACTGATTGCAGCCTCGATTCCAAAAGTTTGAGAAATGATGCTGTTGGAGAGCAGATCGACGAGCAAGGCCGGAGCAGCCATTGGTCGAATTTGAAAACGGCGGAGTGAAGGTGTGTCCGTTGAGATGTGCCGTGTTTATATGCCACTGCGGGGCGCCGCAGGGAGTGTATCAATCACTAGTGAGTCCAGTTGGCGACTTCTGCCGTCCACCTCGAGAAGTCACTACACACACACAGTTGCACGTATCAGGACACCGATGCACTCCTGCTTCGACTTAGCTAGGCGGGCGTAACTCGTTCAGCGCGCGTCCTGGGATCGAAATGCACAAATATGGTCTGAAATAGTCAGCACACGTGTGTCTATGTTCAGATGTCATCGGCCATCGTGCTCAGATCCGCGCGGATAACCCCATATTTCCACATCTGGTTCAAACGCTTTAGGCATGGGATGGCCTCAATACGCGGCGGTTCAAGGTAGCTGAACTGCGAGCGTGTTTGACGCTATTCCACAAGTCAGCAGGCATCGACTTACCTTTGACGCGCACTGCTCCTTGCAGCAGCTGTGTACGTCTACCACCGTATAACCCTGCCAGATCAGCGTGCAGATTAGTTCTGCTTTGAGACATCTTCGGAGGCGCGGGAGCAGAAGGCGTCTCAACAACCAGCGTGGCACGCACTTGCGAGCCACCATCTAGACGCAAGGAAACCTATAGTCAGCGGGCACGTCAGATCTGCTTTCGAAGTGCCTTCGCTCCGAAGCAGTGGTGATATAGGCAGAAGCCCACGATTCGGATTAAGGTTGGATGACCCTGGTTCAAAGATTGGCCGCAGGTCGGTGCAATAGGCATGTCGGCTAAGTTTACATGTTATCAAGGTCTGTTTCCTGTCGCACTACCTGAAGTCGGGCAGGATAGCAGTTACGCTCAAGTCATAAAACGTCTCCGAACGCACGACGCGAGGCAGGATAGGAAGCGTGGTCGGCTCGGGTTCGCACACAGTGTACACTGTTATGCGGATTAGCCGCGGCGGGGTACAATTCGCGCTCGAAGTAGTACACACAGGGCATGCGAACCGTATGCACGATTACGCTGACAAGATCGACTGAGTGCGCAGTGGCGTATGATGAGCCGTATACATCGGGCCATCGTCCCCCATTGGATCTCCGTGTATCGAATGCTACATGTAGTTAGTCGGACGCGTGCGCAGTGCGCACTGCCGTCAGGTAAGATAGATGGATGTAGTTCGAAAGCAGGCGCATGGGCGCTCCGCGGCTGTACATGGAGGATCGGGCCGATGTCTCCAGTACGTCAATCACTCCAGTCTTCTCTTTATTCGACACGTCCCTTTCCTTTACCCACCAGGACGATCTTCATGTCCGCCTCTTCGCCCGCACCCGCTCAATGCGCAGTCCCTTCTTCGCTTCTTTGGGCACACATCCTCCAGCGGCCGCGCCCTCCCACCGCACCACCTCCACGCGCGGACCTGACACCTGCGGACAAAGCCAAAGCCGCGACGCGCATCCTCCTGCACGACACCCAGTCACGACTCGAAACCTTTGCGAAGACTGCTGAAGGACTGCTAAGTGAGACGCGGCGCGTGCGTGTAGAGGTTGAGAGAGTGCGGGAAGAGTGCGCGGGCGCGGGGGAGAAGGTGGCGGACGAGGTCGTCGGTGCCGGTGCGTATATGCGTCTGTAGACTGGTCACGGGTACTGATAGCTCGCAGTGAACCGCGCACAAGGAGTGATCACTAAGACCGTAGGCGATCCTGCCCAGGCAAAGGACGTGGAGACGCTGGTTGCGAACGTCAGCGGGCTGAGCAAGCTCGTCGACGCGCAGACGCACATCCTCACCGCTCTTCAGACTGTGCGCATACATCCAATGCCCTTATGGATCGCTCTTGCTGATGATATTACAGTCTGTTGGCGTACTAGTAGAGCAGCAGACCCGGGCGCAGGAACGACACGCGCAGACGCTAGCCTCGCTCACCCCGCTGCTCGCCCTGCCCGCCACCATCGACGCGCTCTCCCTCCGCGTCGACAGGGGTATGATGACCATTGCCAACTCATCTCCGCGCAGTACGACTTCTAGTGGCCCCTCAAGCTCTTCGGTTGGCCCTCAGTCTTCGTCATCGCCCAAGCGCCCGCACGACCTCGTGGAGCCCGCTGCCAAGAGCCCAGCCAAGAGGCGCAAGCTTGAGGCCACTCGCACAGAGCGCACTCCCTCCAGCGCCTCTTCAGCGACCAGGCGCGATGTTGAGACCATCTTCCCGCTCCCTGCGTCTGCCCAGCGCGCACACAGCCGCCATAGCTCCGTCTCCTCCTTCCGCGCCCATACGAGCTCAGCATCGGCCAAGTCTTCCCATCAACCGACCGCGTCTTCATCCGCTCAGGCCCATCCAACCTCTTCGCCCTCCATCAACGCGCCTATCACCACTGCGCATACAGGAGCCGCTACTCATCTGGCGCCCGCCATGTTCGAAACACCCCGGCGCGGCCGTGTCACAGCCGCGCATCCTCCCAGCTCAGCGATACGCGCACCCGGCTCTGCAATCCGACTTCCGGGCTCCGCCACCCGACCACCGCATACGACCGATTTCAAACTCGCATCTACGTCTAAACAGTTCATACGCGCCAGTCCGTTCATCGCACCTTCAAGCCCCATCCAGCCGCGTGCCTCAAGCCCGCTCGCCCATGCAGCCCCACGAGCTTTCACGTCTCTCCTCACGCCCGCGCCTTCCGTTCCGCCACGTACGACGCTGCCTACGACGCGCGTGACCCCTCGCCGTGTACTGGCGGGGCCTGGGATCGCACCTTCGCTACCTCCGCCGCCTCGTACGTGACTTGACGCTTATATGCGCTATAACTCATGACTGACGCGCATATAGGCATCACTCGTACATCTTCCTCGACTGTGCACCCTCCCGGTCCGACCATCACTCGCCCACCTCTGCCTACCGCCGTGCCCCCCGTCTCCACCGCACAGAATACATCGGACGTCGAGCTGGACATTCTGTATCCTGCGACATCCTCGAACCCGTCAGTATCTGTGGTGACGGAGGAGGCTGAAGAGCCGTTGATCCTCATTGGCTCGCCTGTGCGTCCGCAGGACGGGAGGAGGTGGATCGATGTTGGAGATAGTGAGGACGAGGAAGAGTAAAGTTCGTGATTCTGGTACGTCGTGGTAGACTGCTGTGCGTGCAGGAACTGACGCTATATGTCTAGTTCTCGTCCCGTTGTCATCCTGCTGTGTCGCTGCTCTCTTTGCTATTCTTGCTCCGCTCCATCTTGCTATCTTGCTCCTCTCTACTATCCGTGCCCCTCTTTTCTCTTCACTGTACAAGTCCCTGTGCTCTCAATTACCTTGCTGTCTATTCGCTTTCGTCCTCCAATCGCACTGCATCTTCGCCTCACCCCGCAACGGAACCTCGATATTCGAATCTTCGCGCGGCAATGAACGCATACCTCCTGCAACACAATAACCCCTTCGATAGCTCAGCTGGAAGAGCGCGGGACTGTAACGGCTGCCAAACGCATTCGAAATGCATATCAATCCCGAGGTCGCTGGATCAACGCCGGCTCGAAGGACTGAACTTCATTGAGCGACTGTTTTCTTCTTTGTCGCGGAGGATTTGCACTGTGCCACCATCACCCTCAATAGCACAGATGGAAGAGCGCAGGGGCTGTTATATGTTTGCATGCAATCGTCCCGAGGTCGCTGAATCGATGCCGGCTCGGAGGACCTACCATGATTAGAAGCCTTGTGTCACCCTCGCATTAGTCAAGTAAGCAGGGACACTAGTCAAGTAAGCACACCGTTCGAGTCGCGACAGTTGGAAACGAAGATGTGGCGCGGAGCGCGTGGGTCTAACACGCGAAAGCATATTCTGAATTACGATTGTACTGCAGACGTGTGATGACTTTTGATAGTGGTGTTTATATTGGTGGAGTAGGTATATGTGGTTGGAGACTCAGGAGAGGAAGAGGAGACGGAGATGATGGATGTACAACTACTGTAGAAGAAAGGAGGTCCGGGCCGAAAGCCGAACTCGAATGGCGTCGCGTCGCGTGTGAGTAGTTGTCTTCCCCATATACCACCACTATCTTGCGGGCCCCGGCGTGTTCATTTTACTCTGGGATATCTCTCTTTCAACTCATGCGGTCAAGGATCTGCCTATACACGAGAAGACGACGGGGGTTCTCGCAGTACAAATCGAGAAGGTGCTCGCAGCGCTAGCCTGATCATTCCCGCCTTTGTCGTCACTCTTCCTTTGTTGTTCTGGAGCTTGCCGGAGGTATAAAGACCTTTACTGATCATGCCACTCAACTCACCGCTGCTTGACCATGAACGACAACGTACCTACACTTATGTCCGATCTCCAGGTCATTGTCACTGCCTTCTGTGTGCTCGCTTGTGTGCTCGCTGTTCTGCTGTTGCTCGCATACGGGCTCCTAGTGCTATCGAAAAGGCTGCTGCTAAGACCGATATATGCTGGGGCAAAGATCATCTCGCGTATCTATCACTATATTCTTGATTGTGTCGGCTACGACTCAACGCGTTCCGAGATCGTTCTCCCTCGCGCTCAGCATCCTCACGAGCCGCCTCTTCAACTGAACGTTAACTCGCAGCCGCGTTTCATTACTGCTGGCAACGCAGCGCACACCGACCCACCGAAGATCATCGTCGTCGATGCCACTCACAACAGAGGAACGCAATCACCGCGTATTGCGCCGTGCCCCACCGTTGCGTCGACGGCGCAATTGAAGCAGGAAACTGGTGTAATGGAGTATCAGTGCGTTACCCGCCATTCTCAGAACGAAACGCCAGCTCACATCACCGGCAGGCAGGACAACCATCTACCCGTGAAGCACAAGAGCGCGAATCTCAAGATGGTCTTTGCGCTAGGCGACCCTCGTTATCATCCCGTGAACTACTACCAATCGAGCGGCCCCGCGCAACTCTCCCCTCCCGACTTCTTATCCACGAATGCACGCATCGGCGATGTGTACATCAATCATGTTTCGAATGGTTCAGCGCAGATCTGGTACTGGGAGGCTATCGACGCAAAGTTTCGGTGGACCGCAGTCATGAACGATATGCAGGCTCTCCCGGACGTTGGTCCTGACTTTGCTGGCACCACCTCGCGATATGTCTTAAACGTCCGCAAGAAGGATGGATTCGCGACGTGGATTCTGCGCAAGACTGCGCTGGAATACAGAGCTAAGGCCCGGAGGCAGGTGCGTAATATCGTAGCATAAATCTCAAGCGCCAAGGGCTAATCATTCGCTCGACAGCTCGCAGACTTGGCTGCGGCATTCATGATGGGCGTAGCTGCTTGTTGGCACATTGTTGGGCAGGCAGTGCCGACAGCGCAGCAGAGTGGTGAGACGGGCCGCTAAAGATGCAACGAACTTCAATGGAAGGAGCCAAGGTCAGTGACTTTGAGTTGCTGAGAGGCTATTTGCTAACAGGTGCCAGCAGAAAGCGAGATAACGAGCACGTACGCGAGTGACGGTTTGAGACCAAGCATCGGAACACCAAACCGGTAGCGGGTCTACCATGCGTGCGGGCGCGCATTACCATCCCATACATACACGCTCACTTCTGGCACAATTCTCCAGTTCAGACGATCCTACGATGATACTACTATACATTCCACAACTACTTGATCCGATTTCCGCATTTCTGCTTATGCCCTCCTTCCTTCCAATCCCTATCAGAGTCATGAGTGATCAGGTTACGAACGAGTATCGCACTGCACGCACTTTACTTGACACTCGCGCCCGCAGTATTTCACTTCCCCACAACCCTTGCACGTCTTCATCTCGATCCCCGTAGCCTGCTCGGGTACTCGCCTGTGATACGCACAAGCCATCCGCGAGCAACGTCGTGGCGCTTCCTGCTCGTGGCGCTTGCGCTCCTTGGCTTCATTAATCCCTAGCAGCATATTTCCGACCATGTACCATTGGGTTATTACACCAGTGGCCCCCTTTGTTTCTGTCGTAGGCTCGTTCAGGCGCTGCTTCAAGGAGCGGAGGGCTAATAAGCCGGGATACCACTCGTGGCGCATGGCACCACGCGCACTCTTTTCGTACTCTTTGCCGAAATATCGACGAGTCGCTGACTTGTTAGACGCCATGATAGCACCGCCTATCCAATCGATGGCCTCGTTGAGTAGGTTCAGCATGTCTGGCAAGCAGATGTCTGTGAGATACCGATCAGTCAGAAGTACAAATGGCTTACCTGTCACCGCTGGCCGTCCGTCTGCAAGATATATGCCATTCGCCAAGTGCGCCACATAATCCTCGGCACGGATGCAAGCGTTGAACTCGTCTTGCTCAAGCATGATATGAGCGGTGTCCCCTAGAAGCCTAGAATGAATCGCGATGAGGATTGGAATGTTGTGTGCCATGCATAAGAAACGCACAGTGCAACACCGGCCAGAGTGATCCAGACGGTCTGTCGTTCTGGTACAGGCAAATCCAAACTGGTGGACATCTGAACGGAAAGCGCGAACATGTTGCGTTGGGACCAGCTGTGAACAACGTCGCGATTGCGTACGAGGCTTTGCATCAGGTTACCGACTTCCAGGAAGTGTTTGGGGTCGATGCGGCCAGCCTTGACGCCTTCGAAAAGTTGATGCCAGCGCGACACCAAGGCATCGGCACCAATAACAGGAACGACTTCATTCAGGAAGTCCAGTCGCTCTTGGCCATTCTCTGAGGCATCAGAGATCTCCCTTAGGATGGCAACGACGGGGCGATGGGCGTAATCGTCATGACCTGGCTCGTCCTTCGCAGCGGAGACATGTGCCCAAAGGTATAGCGAAACATGTGGAATGAAGCTGTCCAAAGGAGCGTTGTGATTAGGGCCAAACCTATGCCAGCGACGGTATCAATGAGAAGGTATTCATTCGAAGGAGAATATAGTCTGCTACTGACTTCGCCGAGTAAAGCTGCTGATATTGTATAGCAAGTAGTGTCATCGGATCTGTGTATGCCTTCTGGCCAGGCTCGATCTCCTCGGGATATTGATGGTCGGTCCGAGTATGACAGCGGATGAGCCTGCGGTTATCCCAAATGTGGCGCCACAACGACGGCGCATCGTTAAGCATCTTATCAAGTAGGACCGTTCTTCTTAAACGTGGGTTTTCCGGCAACGCATTCCGATGAGCGACGATGCCGACCCGCATAAGTCCTTCAATCACGCCGTCAATGAAGACCTGCCAACGAGGACTGAAGTAAGCCGCCTTGAGCGTATTGGAATGACATGCCACTTACTACAGGTTGATCCCAGAATCCTTCCTCCATGAGAAGATCTTTGTAGATCTTGTCCACGTCTTCGCGAGCAAGAATCACGTCAAAGTCTCGGCATACACGACCAAGAACAAAAGCCGTATTGACTAGGTCTGTCAAATGCAGCAGCTTCTGATTATCTGCCACAGATCCAGGTGACCGTTCCCGGAGTGCTTGTTTCCAGTCTTCGATTAGATTCTCAACATCGTGTGTAGGGTTTGGTCGCTTCAAAAATATCTCGCCCGCTGCGGTACGCTGCGTAAAGCTGGCAGCTCTTCGCACAGGGTTGTACGGAAGAGCAGGATAACGAAGCTCGGTGTCTGGAAGCGGCGATAGCATTGTTTGTCCACGTTTAAAGGCAACCGTGCGTGCGAAACGAGCAGCAGATACCCCTGGAGTTATGGTGTGTAGGAGCTCTCGTACTGATCAACAGGTGATGCGCGATTCAGGTAGCTCAAGTAGAAGTACGCCTCCTGGATACCAAGGAGGATTTGCACGCTATGCTGGTCCAGAAAGCCAACAGGGGTACACCCGCACAATGATGGTGGCGTAGCACAAGTCGCGTCGCCGGGGTCGGAACCGACCGAGCGCGGCAATCTGTGGTCCCACGCATCTTGCCGCGTACTCCCACCAGCGCGCCTTCCATCAGTACTGGCTAGCATCCATGGACCATGATTACTTGAAGTCGCTGGTTGTTGGTTATACGTGCGTGCCCGACGCACATGCATATGCAGCGGTACTGATTGTGTACCCAGCGCGCTACCCGAGCTTGTACAGGCCCTCGACTTGAAGTCCAACCCCCGACATCTCACCTCTCTGCTTGATCTGGAGATCCAACGCAAGAAAGAGGCTCTACGTGATCTACAAGCGTATCGCAACTTTTTGGCAGCCCCCATCTCTGCATTACCTCCCGAGATTCTCGCAGACATCTTTCATATTTACGCGTCGGCATCGAACGGCTTGTTCGATCTTTCGTGGACAAAAATTATGCTTGTGTGTCAGACGTGGAGGAGTATCGGGCTTTCCACAGCTTCTCTTTGGAGCTGTCTTGACTTTGACGGCCTCTTCCGGCAGCGCCGACTTACTGAGCAGCTCCAGCGCTCGAGGGGTTGGCCGCTCGATGTGAGGGCGCGCCTGTACATCAGTGGGGATAGCTGGACCGACGGAGCCCTGGTGGATCTCGGACTCTTCCCTATTGACTCTGGTCGGGTCCGCTCTCTAGATGTCCGAGGCGATAGCAGTGCAATAACATCGTTTCTTGAGCATGTCGTATCGCCAGCGCCTACGTGTCCTCTCCTATGTTCACTCACGATACAGTACACCACGACAAAAGGCATCGAGAAAGACGGCATACCTCTCCTAAATCATCTTGTATCTGGCGGTGCCCCGTCGCTATATGCCCTCAACCTGCGGCACATTACTCCTCTATGGGAGAATATTAGCGGTCTCACGAGCCTAGAAGTTAACGGGGCGGAAGTCAATAACGTCACCTTACTCGAAACGCTTTCTCGCTGTCCCGGACTTCGCCTGCTCGACGTATCTCTATCTCCGGCGGTCGATGATTCCATCCCTCGCGATAACCTCGCCCGCATTCCTCTCTCCGCTCTACAATCCTTGCAACTCCATGCTACATCCATAGTCACATGCTGTCACCTTCTTTCTTCTCTGAACATACCGCCAGATGCGTCACTCAGCTTGCCAACTACGATGACGTTTGGTGAGATGCGAACTTCACGCGTCTGCTCGCAGCTGCGTCGACACTATCAGGCCCATGGAGCCCGTCCGATGCGCACTATTTTTTTGCGCGCCCGCTCACACTCAGACGGTGAATGGCAATCTGTCGAGATCGACGTATTCTCTTATGTCAATCTCGACCGTTTTATGCTGGACTCTCTTTCGTACTCTACCCACGAAATGCCATACCTGTCACTCGTCATCGTCGAAGCTACGCCAAATCGCCTACGACAGGCCCTTGCTAGCATACTTGATGCGCTACCGGTTGAAAGGCTCACACACGTCAATGCTGGCAGCGGCGATTCGTTGTCCAAGAAAACATGGAAAACCATTCTGCCAATGCTGCCTGATTTAACAACGATTACTATGCGAGCAGACCTCTCTGCACTAACTGCTATCGAGGGGCTTGACTGGTTTGTGAGCACCAAGCAACGGCGCCCCGTCTCCCACCTCCGATTCGATTGCGTCTGTCTTGCGACGGGCCGGTCCACGGACGATGATGCGCGCAACATAGAGCTCGCGAAGGAAGCCTTTGGAGCAGCGTTGGCACACGCCTCTAGGGCAAAGGCTCTCGGCCATCCTCTGGACACGATTGAGTTGTCTGGCGGTCGCTGGGATAATTCCGCGAGACAAGTTATTCAAGGCGCGTCGAAAAAGAACGTTTATCGTTTGCTTACGGCCGGCTTCATCGTGGACGGATTGCGGTATGATAAGGAGAAAACGAAAGGGTGGGGTCGTACGCGACGGCGCCATCAACGCGTCTTAGAGATCGCCAGAGAGGAATGGGAGCCGACGAGTGATTCGGAAGTTGAGGCGGAACTAGATGCGGAGGAGGGGGAAATATCAGCTATTAATAACGGCGGTCTAGAGAGGGATGCTGGTAAAGGGGTGGTGCTCAGCATGTCACCGCCGGTGGGCGGGCGGGCCTTCTAACGTACGAGTACTTCCCCGTTCCTTCACAAGATCTGTCCCCTTTGTAAGAATCAAGTGCAGATTCGCAACACTTAGTTCAACATACACGGCTTGTCGTGTCAGTCGCCCAAGCGTATAGACAATCTGCGACAAGTTTACAAGCTTGGCGACTCGACGCGCGATGATCAATAGGTAAGAATGATATGGATAATAAAAGCTATGACACGGTAGTGATTGTCCAGCCTCGAGCTGTAAGCTATGTCTATGTGCACACTCTATGTACGAAAGTCCATGTCCGAGAAGGCCGAACGCCAGTACAATACCGAAGGCGTCTATACAACGTGAATGAAAGAAGACCGGTGGTTCAGTTGGTCAGGCTTCTCAGAAATGCCAAAAGAGACCTTGCGCTCTTCATCCGCGATGACGGCGTCACTCTGCGAGCGCAAGATCAGGCCGCGCCAGAATGCAACAAAGGTGAGCGTGGCGAGGACAAGCCACAACATCGCGATGATGATGACGCAGACAATTTGGACTGTCCGCAGGCCGGGTATCTTGAGTGCGTCTGACAGGGCGCCGAGGCTACCGATCCAACCGACGTTCGGGAAGGTCAGAGCCCAGCCTAGAAAGGCGTAGGTCAGTCTCTGTTCACCAGCTTGAGCAAGGATAACATGGACTTACACCCCAGGATCTCGTTAAGATGCTTGTGCAGCTTGAACCAGTAGGGCAAGGCGCCGAAGAGCACGAGGAAGATAGCAAAGCCAAACAGCAGCAGGGCGCCGAGAACGGACGACGCATACCACACCTCGCCGGCGATGTCGGACATGATGTCGTGAAGTGGAAGGCTAGAAGGCAAGCTTGAGTATCAATATATGTGTACGCGAGGGCTCAACATAAGCCTACATTTCACGCGCGCGAGCTCCAAGGTTGATGAGAGCCAGGGCAGTGAAGCCTGGGGGACCTGCAGCCACGAATGCCCCATTCGCTTGGTGACCCTCCATGAAGCCAGTCTGTAGGAACTTGTAAGCAACGCATGTCTGGAGATGATCGCACACCTCAACGTACCGTCATGATGCGCATGAAGTAAACAGCGAGGTAGAGGAGCGTTACCATCGAGCCAATGCCCTGGAAGAAGTATCCAACGAAAAGCACGCCGACAGAGCGCTCATCGGCGGGGTCCATGACCCTGAGCACATTGAAGGCCACAACACCGACGAGCATCATGGGGAACACCAAAAACATCCAAGCAGGACTCATTTGAGATAGGTTATGCGGCTTGTTGTACCATATCATGAGGAGCGGGAAGCTCACGACGACGGATAAACCGACGTATATCCAGAACAAAATGTACGCGAGGCGAGGGTGTATGAGGCCGGGTATAATCGCATAGTTGATGGTGCCGATGACGATAGTCGCAAAAGAGAGAACCTATAGGCTGTGAGCCGTCTAGCGCCAAGATGTAGACCAAGATACATACGACAAGAGGTACGAAGATGTTCTTGGAAGGGTCGGTAACCAGCCTTTTCGCCTGCCGAGGGTACACTGAGATATGGGTCAGTCCCAATGTCAAGCTTACAGTGAGCATGAATACTGACAAAGCGCCTGGATGGCGAGCGTGGTGACATTGAGACAAAACAGCGAGATGTTAATAAAGAAGAACACGGTTTCGATGGCCTTCAGCGCCGGCGACCGATCTTTGAGACCACTCATCGTCACATATCTGCACGTAGGTTCAGCTTTGACACGAGAATCTATACAGTGCATCATAACGTACACTGCACCTGTCCCCATGCCCACCGGGAACGCCTGCCAGGTCCACCCATGCACGCGACGTGCAATGCGGTTGACCTTGCGCTGAGGGCCATTTTGGTTTGGGGCTGGGGCGGAGTAGGCTGCGGCATTGAGATAGTTGTCCGTAGGGATGTCTCCGAGAGCGGTGGCGGTGGCGGGGAGGTCGACGACAGTTTCTGTAGGCGACGCCACGCGAGAGAGATCGGGAGTGGACTGGTTGGTGAGGTGATACTGGTGTGGTGCCAGGTATGGGTGGTGAGTGCTAGACTCGGAGGGCCCACGTCTGTCGGGATATGAGGAAGAGGAAGGGAACGTCATCGAGTCTGCAGATGCAGGAGGTGAAGGAGCGGGTAAAGACTGTTGGGTTATAAGAGAGACAAGAAAGGGCTGCGCAGGGTAGGTTACACCTGCAGTGCACCACAGTATGTCAGTATCAGATCTCGCGTGTACACCCAGAATATTCGACGGAAGGCGCACCTGCTCGAGGGGGCTTGAGTACGCACGGAGGCTACGTGTACGGAAACGGAAGAAGGAAGAGTCCGAAGCGGTGCTCGCAGCGTCCTGGGCCGTGTTATACTAAGCTATAGCGCCCGACGAACTTGACGTAGCGGACTGATAAAATTAAAGCTAGTGCTGCGGTAAATGAGGGTCACTCTCGCTTCGCTGCGCCAAGCGAGGGCCAAGGTAAATATTCGCCGCAAAAAAGTCAGTATTTGTCCTCTCTCTACAGCGAGCTGTGCTCATCGCGCCTCACAATACCAATAGCAGTACATGTGCAGCGTTGAGAGGCCGAGGGATACTCGCGTGCGTACTCGCTCGAAGCAACACCGAGGTTCCGATAACCCTATTGGCTTCTAGCGTTGGGCATGCCACGCCAAGATGCCGCTTGTCTTTTCCGACGCCACAATGAAGCGGACGGCCGCGGCCGCAACCCTGAAACGGCTTCCCTCGATGCTCGTTGCCAATGACGAGCCGGACGAGCCGCAGACGCCTGGGAGGTGGACTGTGTCAAGCCACGCCAAGCAGTATGTTATCGCAAAGAAGTCAAACCGTAACATATGGCAAATACGACAAAGGCATGGCTGTGTTTGTAAATCTTCGTCATGGTGAGAGACAAGTTGCAAGGCGCTTGGCATATTCGGATAGACGGAGAAGTAGCGTGTTGTCCACGCGAGCCGGATCAGCCAGCCGCTAACAGCGGCCTGAGCAGCTGACATGGGTCCACTGTTTATCATTCTCCAACCACTCCGACAAGCGCATTTCTTGCCGCCGGACAGGACGATATTCAGCACCGCGCCAGTGCCAAGTACACCGAGTTGCGATACCGCGCTACGGTTGGGGAATCATCGCAGGGTCGCCGATTTCGTCCGACATCGATATCGACGCCGAGACCAATAAGAAGCCAGTACATACCCTCACCGGCCTCACCGCCTTACACGAGAGCTGCGCGAGGCTGACATACGTTTCTCTGCACTGTAAAAGAAGAATGTGCACATTGCTGTCACCAGTAATAGGACTGTACGCCAAGCTTGCGCTGACAGAATCCAATCTTTTACCATGCCAGGCCAAGGACACGGCGACTTGCACTAGCGTAAGGACGTACAGAAGTGCTCAACTTCTCCCTCGTATGCATTCGAAGGTTCTCAGTTCTTCGCTATCGAGCAAGTAATATCGATAGCATCCATGCGCAGCTTGGAGACAGCTCACTGGATATTAAATGAACGTGTCCGTCGTCGGCTGTGTACCAATGCATCGCCGAGCCCGACGGATACCGCGTGCAGGGAAGTCTCCAAAGGAGCCCACACTTGGTACTGGTAGAGCTCATGTCGACAGAATGCACTTGGCAGAAGAAGGTGGCGTTTAATGGCGCCTTGTTTTCCAACGTAGAATTAGGGCGTTCTTGAGAGGGTCACAGGGAAAAGTAGCTCCAACACGGGCCTTGGAAGGCGGCTTAGATCCTGCTCGATCGATGACTATTGGACAGCGGAGAGCTCTCAGAACAGCACCAAGCCGTCAGCGGTCTGTCCAAGGGTATGTCGCTGGTTCGAGACTGAGACTTCGCTAGCACCGATAACGGCAGCATGCACATATCTTGCCTGCAGTGACATCGGTGTCCCCTGCCTTGTCGCTATGAGTAACAATATCAGTTACCTCTCTGTCGGCCAACCATTAGGCTTCGCACAATGGTTCAAACCAAAGAAGCGCTCAGATCCAAACCCGGCACAAAGTTGGTCGTCCAGAACTTTGTCAAACAACAATTCCGAAAGACTTGGCTGTTCGCTTTAAAACGTTTGACGTCGACACTTGGCCCGAAAAGACCGCGATAGACGTTGCTCGGCGAAGAGAGGATGATCGTCGGCTGCGTAGTGCATCGCCGAGCGGCGAGCTCAGCGGAACGCTAGCAAGACCGCCCTTGGCGTACAGAGTGATGCCTGAATGACGAGATACATCGAGCTTCCAGTATTGCGATTTTGGGGTGTTCTTGGGTACGGCAGACCAGACGACCAGACGACCAGCCGTCAACATCGTGCTCGTATGAGCAGCAACTGAGCAAGAGCAACCGAGAATGAGCGTATGACGACGAGACAAGAGATCCTCAGATGGCTTCCGCCGTCTCGATCATCTTCCAATTCAGAAGCAACTTGATGTGAGTGGTGAGTCCTTCTATTTCATGGCAACTCGCACAATGACCCCTATATTACTAGACATGAGTAAAAGTACAGTATATGGGTACACCACCTTGGGTCTTCTATCCACCTCCTTGCGTACTCAGCACCCATTTTACGCGGCTTTCTCGCGTTCCGCGCGATACCTCGCAAGCTGCTCGACGCTGATCATCTTAATCCCCCATCGGTCCGCAAACGCACGACACTGATCACGACGCATCATGCTCCCCTCGTCATCGTCATTCACGAGCTCGCATAGCAGCCCTGCTTTAGGCAGACCCACGAGCCCGCACAAGTCCGCGCCGCTCTCGGTGTGTCCGCGGCGTGTAAGTACACCACCAGTGCGAGCGCGTAGGGGGACCATGTGACCGGGACGCGCGAAATCGGTAGGCCCTGCGTGTGGCGAGGCCAGGGCGCGCGCGGTCAACGCACGGTCGTGCGCGGATATACCGGTCGATGTACCGTGTCGGTAGTCGACTGTGACGGTGTATGCCGTTCGATGACGTTCCTCGTTAAGCGGGACCATCATAGGTATTTGCAAAGCATCAAGGCGCTCGCCTGGGAGCGCGATGCAGATGTATCCGCTATACGCCAAGTAAGCATATACGCCCCTGGCCACACGGTAAACAGTCAAGTAAGCGCACCTGGTGTATTTGATCATCCATGCCATCTGCTCCGTACTAATCGCACTGGCAGCAACAATAAGATCGCCTTCGTTTTCGCGTCCCTCGTCATCCATCACGACGAGGAACTCTCCAGCAGCGAACGCAGCGAGCGCGTCTTCCATCTCATCGAACGCGAACTCGGCTCGTGGCGCCGAATCAGGCGCCCGCTCCGTCGGCCGAGGGTGGTAGGGCGACTTGAGCGCGTCGGGCGTCGGCTGGGGTGCAGTGTTCGTCATTGTCGAGAGCAGCTTAGGGCTGGTTACCGGTACGGGCGAGCGCGCGGTGGGTGTAAGCTGTGAACACACATAACACGGGATTTAGCACACGAGTTAGGGGCTTTAGACTCGAAAAATGCGTGCACGCACTGCTACTGGGGCCATTGTGTCAATTGAACGTTCGAGGTGAGGGTAGGAGATAAGCAGGGTATACTTACGGATAAATAGACTATATATGTCCGGGCAGGATGAGCAAGACCGCCGGGCGCTCGTGCAGGCGCGGAGGAGGTTGTGAAGTGAGTCGGTCAGCCCGTGAGTTTATCACGTAAGCGCTGTGACGCCGAAAGATTGTAGTGGCGTGCTTTTGGCATTATAAGGTCTGTGGCACTCGGTACAAGAACATAGATCACAACATGCTATGCGAATTCGTTGAAGATCATGGCTCGACGTGAGTTCGATGTGGCTCGCGATGAGCGCGATTGCCACATGACGGCGTCTGTCTACACGTGTTGCGGCAAGTGCCGAGTTTACGCTCTCGGCGATGTTGAGAAGGCTCGGAAGCAGCGGGTACAAACAGAGACATATCAGTTCACGCAGAGGTACTCAATCGGCGAAAGCTCGCTCGACACCGCGTCCAACGACGAGCGGAGAGTGGGTCACCGGAGAACCGGACTGTCCAGCCTATCATAACCCGGTCAAAAAACCGGTTTGACCCGGGGCGGAGACACGAAAACGAGCGGCGCGGGTCGGCCAGCGCACCGTCACGCTTGACCTGCACCCACCACCTTCGCGGTATCTTCCCCTTCGACTCGGACAGGCCATCCAGTCGATATATCCTCCCATTAGACTCATAGACTCTACTTCTCGCTAATTTACGACCAATGGCTCATTTGACACCTGGAAAGTGGGACGCCCGGTGCGTTTGTTCGACTTCGTGCTGGCTAGAGAACTTAGATACTGACCAGCGACGTACAGCTACCTCGGCCCCGTTCCCCATGACAGCTCGTACTACGCCAAGTGCATGCTCGGCGGTGTCCTTGCTTGCGGTATCACCCACGCAGGTATCACCCCGCTCGACGTCGCCAAGTGCAACATGCAGGTACGTTTGAACGAGTGACGTAGTATCTCTTCTTCTGGCTGACGCGTATCTTCGATAGGTCAACCCGGCCAAGTACAAGGGTACCATCTCCGGCTTGAAGATGATCGCCGCCGAGGAGGGTTCGGGCGCCATCTGGAAGGGCTTCGGCCCGACTTTCGTCGGTTACTCGCTGCAGGGCATGTTCAAGTACGGTCTCTACGAGGTCTTCAAGGACCAGTACATGAACCTTGCCGGCAAGGAGGCCAGCGAGAACTACAAGGGTCTCATCTGGCTCGCCGGTTCGGCTTCTGCCGAGTTCTTCGCCGACATGGCGCTCTGCCCGCTGGAGATGCTCAAGGTCAAGATCCAGACGAGCCCCGCTGGCACCTTCCCCGTCGCATTCGGCCCCGCCCTCTCCCAGATGAACGCCCTCAAGGCTGAGACGCGCTTCCCCTTCGGCTCGCTCGTCCCTCTCTGGTCGCGCCAGGTTAGCGTCTTTTGTGCTCCAATCGTTTGTTCGCACTCGCTAACACACGTGCGTTACATAGATCCCTTACACCATGGCCAAGTTCTTCTTCTTCGAGAAGATCGTCCAGTTGTTCTACACCCACGTCTTCACCGCGCCCAAGGAGACCTACGGCAAGACGACCCAGCTCGGTGTCACCTTCGCGTCCGGTTACCTCGCCGGTGTTGTCTGCGCCATTGTCTCTCACCCGGCCGACTCGGTCGTCTCGCAGATGGGCAAGGTCGAGAACCGCGGCAAGGGCTTCGGCCAGATCGTCAACGAGGTCGGCTTCGCAAACCTCGCCACCAAGGGTCTCGGTACCCGTGTGGTCATGATCGGTACCCTCACTGGTACGTCATTCTGCGTGTGTATTATGCCTGAACGCTATGCTGATATATATGTCTATAGGTTTCCAGTGGTGGATCTACGACTCGTTCAAGGCGTCCATGGGTATGGGCACGACTGGTGGCAAGTAGAGCCTCAAAATGTCGATATAGATGTTCTCGTCTCTGGTGGGACGGTATACCGCGCTGGTCGGTGGGCTCTTGGTACTTACAGTATTCTACGTGCTCCTGGTCAATGGATTCTTTTTCTATACCTGCGTCTTCGTGTGTGCGAGAGCTTTGCAAGATAAATACAGTCGAGATGAGGAAGAAATGCAGTTGATATGGTACTCTGCGTCGTAAGCGACGCTAGCGCTTCGAAGTCGGTGCGAGCCGCATTCGGCTGCACGGTCCGATGTGTGTTCAAAGCATATTACCTTTGTCTCTTACCACGATGAGATAGCCCAGTCCGTATACTGCATCGAATACAATCTTCTTATGTACTTAGTCCTCCAATCGGTCTTTTGTATCTCACTCTTCTGGCCCATGGATGGCAGCTGACCCAATCCACGGTCGTCCGCAACCGGCCTTGGCTCTATTGACTTTACCGGCCCGGAAAATCCTTGCCAAATGGTTCTACGTAACATCTTGCTCTCGACCAACACGTCTGTAGCCTTGAGTTTGAAGACGAAATGCAGACATTGACTGACGCTCACTGGACTGAGCTTGCGGCCGAACGTGCATCTGGAGGGCGCGTTTTCACGCGCCTGCTTGGTCCCACTGAAGTTGGCTTCTACTGGTACGCTTCCGGGGAAATTCAATATGTACTTGCCGAAGTACTGAGTTGCGCTATAGGGACGGCGAGTTCAATGGCACGGCTGATGTTACAGACCACCATGCGATTGCGTTCACGTCTCCTGCTCTTCGCGTCGACGATCCCACCGCAGACGAAGCGCGCTTCCGCGCAGTCTGGATCGCGCTCAAGCAGCGTCTTCCGTTGCTTGCTACGCGCATCAACGAGAGCGATGGTGGCAACACACTGGCCTTCGTTGTATCAGAGCATCGCACGAAGTCGATCATGCCAAATGAGTTCGAGTACGTTGCGCACGCGGAGGAGGGACAAACGAAAGCTGCCATCGAGCGTGGCCGCAATGGCGTCCCGCGCCGACTTTCTCGCGAGCTTTGCTCATCTATCACTGTTCTCCGCCGCTCCAAAACGGAATATGACCTTGTGCTGACGACGGCGCATCTCATCTTCGATGGAATGTCGTCCTTCTTCGTTGCACGCACGCTCTGCGACTTGCTTTCGCGTTGGCCGCACTCACTCGAGACTCCCCCACCGGACCTCCGCCTGCGCCTTTCTATGTCACCTTCGTGCGACTCGCTGCACCCACGGCATGATATGTCCCCCGCACGCTTGCGCTGGAGACGCGCTATCGCCACAGTCATGAGCATCCAACGCGTCGCGCGTCTTCGTGGCGGACAGACGATCCCAAGCAAGCGTTCACCGAGCACCCCACATACTCCCGCCATATCCCGCGATGCACGCGCCTCCCCGCTCGATGCCGCACAAACTCGCAAAATTCTAGCAACATGCCGCGCACAAGGCGTTACACTTGGGCACGCTCTAGCTGTCTCAGCTCAACTCGCCCTCTCGCGCATCATGCGTAGACGACTCGATGCAGGTATTATCTCGCAGGAGGAATGGGATACGCGCCGTGCGACGCCTACGATGACGGGTGGGCCATTGAACCTCCGTCCGCATCTTGCACCACGATGGCTTGCTGCGGGCGGACACACCGAGCTCGTACTAGCAATCGGCTTCTTCTTCGCCAAACTGCCTTATATGCCTGATGCCGGTGCAGCAGGGAGCTATGCGGATGCGCTGTCGTCAGGTCGATTCTGGTACCGCGCGAGGATGGTTAGGAAGCAGGTCGACGCGCAGAATCGGAGTCCGTTGTTCCTCGAGATGACTACCGCGTCGCAGCCTGCGAGAATTGCGAGATGCAAGTCTGCAGTAGAGGCGTTGAGGGCTGGAAGGCTAGGCGAGAAAGCGGTGGTGCCTGAGCCTGTGATCAAGGACGGAGATGCTCCCGTATTCTTACACAGCGGGTCAAGTATCGGAAACGTTGATCCTCTGTGCCCGTTCTCTTTCCCGATGCCACAACAGGAGGGAAAGCCAGAAGTGGAGACACTACGTCGTGTCCGGTCGAAGATGTACCTCCGTTGTCGCCCGGCTGAGTTGTATCTCGGTGCGGCAAGTGTGAAGGGCGAGTTGCAGGTGTACATCTTTTACGATGAAAATGTGTATGATGGGAAGGATGTAGAAGAGTGGTTGGGCGAGGTCAGGGAGGCGTTGTTGTGTTATATGTGCGATGGGCGCGCGGACGGAGCATTGAGGGCGCGTATGTGAAGTCTTGCTGATGAACTTCGATCAGCTTTCTCTATTCCATTTGGGCTGTTGAAACCGCTGTCTTTGTATAGTCTATCGCAGAAGGGTCTTACTACATTCTTACCGTTCGGGACGTGCCCGGCATTTGCCGAGTTGATCGAAATCCCACGCCGCACGATAACGCCTCTTGGTCTCGACCACCACCAAGCGTAACAGTCGTTCATCTGCCTGCACTAGCTCTTTCTTTGCCAATATTGGAAGAGACCCTTCAATTATAAACTCCGAAAAGCAGAAGGTTGCTCGCTAGCGATGGCTGCTGCTCGTGAAGAAGACAACGCTGTGTACGTACATTCGTGATAGGTCCTGGCGTTAACGCTGACAATATTGCCGGTTCAAGCAACACAGTGACTGGATTTGGAGATATACAATCGGAGATTGGTCTAATCAAGAACTCGCTCCATGCGCTAGAAGCGACCGATCGCTCGTCTCTCTCAGCTCTGCAGTCGAGAACGTATCAAGACAGGGCAGAGGCGCTGGCGTCCATCGAATCTTCCCTTGAGCAGGTGCAAAACCTGCAAAAGTCAGCTCAACGTCTCACGGATGAACTGAACCAACGCCGCGCGCGGATTGGATCCATAGTCTACCCCGTCCACAATTCGACACTCCCTGTTATGCGCCTCTTGCCGGATATCTTCCCTCTCATTGTCAGCGACGTCGCTGAAGTGTGGCGCCCTTCTGATTCAACTCGGGACCTGGGCTGGATCAAACTTTCGCACGTATGCTCTGCGTGGCGGCAGACCGTTCTTTCACTCGCGCTCTTATGGGCTCGGGAAGTCGGAACTTTCCAAAGCCCAGAGAGCTTTTCGACGATCGTACGGCGAGCACAAGGCGTGCCATTATCACTCGGAAAGTCGCGCTCCAATCCTTCCACAGGCCAGCCCCTCAATATCTTGGACGATCCACTTCTGCATGACCTCTACTTCGAGATACTGCCCCAGGCACGCTCATTAAGGCTCACCATAAAAAGAGAAGAGGATATTGCACGCCTTGCTCAGGAGTTGTCGCATATAGTCATGCCACACTTGGAAATGGTGGCCATCGTAAACACATTCCCTCTCGATATCACCGAGTCTACGTTCTCCGGTATCTTCAGTGTGACAAACTGTCCAAATCTACGCGCGCTTTCACTTGGTTGGGTGTTCTTGCCCTTTTCGAGGCCCGGTCTCACGCACCTTGACCTAAGAAACCACAAGCCCAGGATACCCGGAGATCAGTTCCTAGATATGCTCTCAGAAACGGCAGATACCCTCGAATCACTCTATCTTGTATTCTGGATGCCTGTTGTATGGGAGGTTGATCCCGCACGACTCGTGTCACTCACGCGCTTACGCGTCATGATTTTACTGTTCCCACCGGAACGAGTCAAATATACCACACTCTGCCAACATCTCTACACGCCCTCCCTAGCTTCCCTGAGCGTTGAGCCCTCCTCAGGTCCACATCTGCTGTCCGACGTTCACAGTGTCCTGGATCGGGTCATCTCGAGTGATCAGCTGCGTGCAAACATGCCCCATCACCCGAGACTTGCACTTCGCTTCGGCAAGCCTGGTTCTTTCACGATAGATCAGCTCACTGTGCATATGGACAGTGATGACGTGGACGACTACTTTACGAGTGACCCCAGGTCGATGAGGTCTTACTTTCCGGGACTGGAAGACCCCTTGAATCGGCCTATACGATCGGGTGTCGAACTTATCTTCACAAACATCAGGAACACCGATCTTATGCGACTCCCCATGCAAACCATCTTCCAAAGCATAGTAGCACGATGCGCCTCTTCGCGTCTTCGCTCAGGTCTTTCCCCCATAAAGTCCATCAACTTCGACTCCATGATCCTCTTTACGATGGATTTACGCGAGATGTCGTCCCATCTAATGGATGTCGAGATAGTGTACATCGACTTACCCGCGGCGCAAGCCGATGACATTCGAGTCTTACCAACGGGTTTACGCCACAGTGGTATTCTTGTCGCCCTCGCATCACTCCAACCCGACGGCTCTTTCCCTCTCCCCCGTCTCCAGACCATCGTCTGTAAACCATGGCCGCCTGCGGACAGAGATGACGGTCGAGTCTCGCCATGGATACAAATCTTACATGAGCAGTTGAACTCTTTGACGGAAGCGAGGGCTTTGCATGGCTCGCCAATTGCATTGCGCCCTTGGTTCTAGTAAAGGGAGCACGGACGGGCATGTTGGAAGCGATGTGGACAGGTTCAGATATTATCAGCGCGTAACTTATGGAAGGATGGAAGGCGGAAGATGTGGCGCGAACGTATATATATGTACGGGCACAACACCTGAAAGGGTGTGCGAGGATGAATACACACAGGGGTGTGCGCCGGGAGAGGCTTGTCGTCGGATATTCGGAGATTATTGTATGTTACGGCTTGATAAGATCATATCAGTAGAACATGTGGCCATGGTGTGTCAACCAGATAGTATCAACGCATCTTGCTTTCTACCACTATCATCCGGCATAGCCCACCTGTAGACGTGGATAGTTATGCTCGGAAATCATTCATGGTCGTCTGTCTTCGGTAGAGGCACTACGACTACGAGGCCAGAAGGCGGTTCAATCGCTGCTGACGAGGGTGGCTCACGGTGCGTATCTTCGCAGTCATCCGCGAATATCTATGATCTCAAATCATCGTGTTTGAAGAGAGGACTTCCTGACTCCTTCGGATATGGGAGAAACGATTGACACGATAGCCGCTGCCCTCGATGCCGTCAAACAGGGCGAGCGCGCGTCTTTCAATGCCCTGAAGTCGAGGTCGTTGCTTGATTGCAAAGGCGCCCTTTAACCTGCTTCATCCTCGCTTGAGCACATGGAAAGGCTATTGAGCGCCGGTCGTGAACTTAGAACCGAGCTACAACGACGCCATAAACAGATTACTGCCGTCGTTAACTCCTTTCACAATAACGCACTCTCCGTCAATCACGGTCTCCTACCTGATATTCTGCCCCAAGTCATTGAAGAAGTGGCCAAGAGCTCTCCACCCTCCCCTCGCGATCTGGGCTGGATGAAAACATCCCATGTTTGTTCCGCCTGGCGTCAAACTATCATCTGCATGGCTTCCTTGTGGGCTCGCGAAGCCGGCGTATTTCGCAGCCTCAAAAGTTTTCGCACTATCACACAGAGAGCCAGAGGTGCTCCTCTAACGCTCAGGAGCATAGGCGGAAGGTTTCCCGGTATCTTTGGGTCGAGACACCAGGATCGACTGCAGAATATATATTTTGAGGTGCTACCACGAGTTCGAGTCATCGATCTTCAATTAGGAGTGCGGGATATCGAACGTCTTCTTGAGGCTCTGTCTGGCGCGCAGGCTCCATTAAAGTTGGAGACAGTTATTCTTGAAAATCTCCATCCCGAAGAACCTCGATCCGCTTCCTTTCCAAACCCACTGAACTGCCCCAGATTACATGTTTTGTCACTCCAGAAGGTGTTCGTATCATCTTCTGGACATAAGCTTACGAGACTTTCTCTGCGCGGCGATTCAGGTTATGCACCACCCATCTCCGGAACTCAGTTCCTTGACCTCTTATCAGGCTCTTCACAAGAACTTGAAGAGCTGCATCTATTTCAATGGCTTCCAGCTACTTGGGAGATCTCTCCTAATCAGAAAGTGGGACTACCGTGTCTCCGTGTCATGATCCTGTTTGCACCTCCGGCCCATGCGCATTATATGTCGCTTTTGAAACACCTCGGAACACCTGCACTCGCTTCGCTGTGCATGGATAACACTCGTGGACCTCAAACCTTGCCCGATATGCTCAATGTCATGGATCATGTTTTGTCCAACGGGCAGCAGTGTTTCTCTAACCCGGATACTCTCGGGATTGCATTCCATCGCACTGGTGCACTATCGGAAACGCATATCGTCGTGCATATGGGTAGCCATGAGGATCCACATTTCACGAAGTATTCGCCAGCATTTTTCTCATCTCCTCGGCATGCCCGACAGTCTACTGTCTTTGAACGCTCAGGTGTCGAGTTGAGGTTCTCAGACCTTGTAGACAACGTCGACGACGGCATCGAACCCCTCGAACCGACAGACGCCTACCAAGCCATCGTCGAGCGATACGTTCCTTGGCGTGCTCAGTCGGGGCTTGACCCCGTGACAGTTGCCAGCTTCACATCCACGCAGCTTTTGTCCATGGATACGCGCGATACTCTCTCCAATCTGAGCGCCGTTGAGACGCTCTACATTCACCTGCCACCAGGAGCGGATACCCACTCTCCGAGCGTGGACACCGATATTGGAGTGCTGAAGGCTCTCACGGCTCTCCAGCCAGACGGCTCTTTCTCTCGGCTCCCTCTCCTGCAGAATTTGATCTACAAGCAGGAGGTTTTGGATGGGGCGTTTGGGAACGTAAAATCGGAGGTGCACCCTAAGGTGCAAGAACAACTCGACTCTTTAGTTGAAGCACGGGCTTCCCATGGCGCTCCAATCAGCGTACGTCGGATGGAGTGAGCAGAACATAGGCATAGATATGATACATACGGCAGTCGATACATGTACTTGATTGTAAAACGAATGCAAGTCCGAAGCGAAGTCCATGCCCAAATACAAGTCATCCATCAGCGTTTCCAAAACGAAGTACGCTTCGACGGCTCTCCAACATAAACGATGGGGTTGTTGAGTTGCGACGGCGAAGGCCTATGCGCCGGCTGAGGCGAAACAGACGGTCGCGCAGAGTTCGATGACGGGCGTGATGAGCCTGGTGATAGGCTTGGGCCTGGACGGGCTGAAGGTCGCGAAGGGCGCGATGAGGTGTTAGGGACCGGAGGGCGGGTTGATCCGTGCGGCGCAGTAGCTGCAGGAGGGGACGGAGGCTGCTGTGGCGAGCGTCGTGACTTGAGAAGACGAGACGACAGTGATGCATTGGGGGTAGGTGGAGGCGGCGAGTCCGATGCTGATGCAGGGGGCGTCCGCGGTTTTGCTGCTTAAACCTATCAGCACCACAAGCCTTGAGACGTTCAAGATACTAGGTACACACCAGAACGCGTTGCATGTCGATCTAGGTTTGGCCTTGGCTTCAGCTCAGGCATATCGATCTTGCTTAGATGAATCATGAGGCTATCCGGGGGCTTATAGTTCTGCGCCGAAGGTCCAGCAGGCGGATCGTCGAGATTGATACGTTTAGGTTGCTTGATGTCGTACACGACGTACTGATGCAGTCCATCATCCGGTAAGCCGGCCTTATGGCGCATACGCTTGAGCTCTTCAACAATGGCGAGTACTTTGGGTACTTGTTCGGCTGCGTCTGAGCGCACAGAGATGAACAGCATCGCATCGTCTGCGAGAAGCTGAGCGCCGTATGCCGCGTAGTCCTCGACCGAGCCCTCGTCAACAACCGTAACTTCGTTGATCTCGCCCCGCGCTGCCTGGATCTCGGCTATACGGTCCATGCCAGTCTTAGGTTGAGGTTTCGGCGGCGGTGTAGGCGGCACAGGTGCAGGAGAGGATTCCGGTGGAAGAGCAGTGTATGGAGGAGGAGGGACGGCATTGAATGCTGCGTTTAGGTCGTGGAATGTCAGGAGGGCGGTGAGGATGACGATTTCAAGGCCTTTGCGGTCGTTGATATCGAAGCGATTGAGGTTGTAGTCGAGTATCTGGACGGCGCTCGTGCGGAGGCGGCCCGGTGGTTCCTTCGTAACTGCGACTAGGACGTCCGGGTCAGGTTTGCGGACCATGAAGCAGTTCTCGCGTTTCCATTCAAAGTCATGGCTGGGTTGGACGTATGAGACGGGATGATAGCGCCGAGGATTGAATATGATGAACGTACTCTTCCCATTTAAAGGACCATTTGAAGGAGAGCGTACCGATGGATCGAAGCTCAACGGCCAAAGGAGGGTTATACAACTCGATGGTCTTCGCCTTGCTTGAGGCTTCTGGTGCTGTAGCTGAGGCCAGCAGGGCCTCCGAATGCGGATCTGCACGTATGATTTTAGCACCCGATACTCGTAGATTGGCTTCAAGAAACGCACCGTACAGATTCATCCTGTATGGCGTCCCGCCGATCCTCTCCTTCTTATAGTGTGGTTCGCCACTGGGATCCACCAGATCCGTTATTGTAGGATTCGTCGCATCCAGTATAACGTTCAAAGTAAAGAGATTCTGGTCCAAGCTCATAGCTGGCGCCTAGCAAGGACTATAACAAGTTTAGCCTGGGCAAGGGGTGGACGCGGTGGTTAAAGACAAGCTAGGTCAAGATGCAAACGGCGGCCGTCAAGTTAGGTGCAGGTAGATGTGATATAGGGTTTGTGTGCTTGAGAATAAGGACAAGCACAGCCTGGGTGTACACTGGCTGCGGGAGACAACACGGCCGTCCGAGGCCATGACATGCTTGATCATGGCCGCTTGAGCTCACGCTGTGACACCGCCTCGCACTGCGTGTTTATCTTGCGGATCCTCGTGTATCGATGGCAACATTGACGCCGCCAGCTAGATAAATTGTACAATGGGTTACTTGCCGTGGGCCCAGTAAACGATGTAGATCATCTCAAACCATTAATCGGTGACGAAAGACCTGATCGCAGGCAACATCGTCCAACCAGATGTCGCCGTTGGCTGTCCCACGACTGTCAGAGCCAACTGGACGGGGGATTCTGGAGTTTAGGATATTCTACATCGTCTACAAATCCCACGGCAAGTAACCCAATGTAGTCTCAAAGCTCAAAATCTTTAGAGCACATCGTCTCGGGGTGTGCTGAATACGCCCGAGACTCGTCCGATCGAGTCATAGTCTACTCAGGTCTGACTCCCATAAGTCGCCATTCTCGTATATAAATTCTAGCAACGAAGAACAGAACTTCTGTCTATACGTCCATCATGGCACCTCTAAAACTCCCTTTCGCTATCCTCAATGCTTTCTCAACCGAGCTCGGTGGCGGCAATCCCGCAGCCGTCATCATAACGACCCCCGAAGAGGATGCCGCACTGACGAGCGAACAACGCTTGTCCATCGCGCGTAACCTGAACCAGCCCATGCACATGTTCATCACCCCGAAGGCGGACGCTCCGAACGGGTTCAGTGTACGCTGGTGGACGACAGTGCATGAGAATCTGCTCTGCGGCCACGCGACGTTTGCCGCATCCGGCTTGCTCTTCAGCGAGCAACACGGCAGCCCGTTCTTCGTTCCCGGCGCGGACGCCATCAAGTCTTTCAACTTCAATGGCGTGGCGAACTCATTGGAGGGCGCCAAGGTCGACGATGGAAAGGTCGAGATCGCGCTTCAGGCGTCTCAATTGGAGGAGCTGGGCCGCGAGGATGCTCGGGCGGTCAAGCTGCGTGCCGCCGTTGCTGCTGCTGTCGGCGCTGATGTCGGCGTCATATATCTCGGTGCGGGAGCTGGGCCGTACAAGAATTACTGCCTCGTCGAGCTGGACGTAGAGGATCTCGGAGCGGTGAACGTTGCCTATGCCGCTCTCGTAAGTCCTATATCTTCAATGTACAGGGACGAAACCGCTGACAGCGTACACAGAAGGAAAGTGGCTTCGGGACCAATGTCTTCACAGCTCGTCACAAGCCCGCAGAGCGCGAGGCCGGCGTGGCATTCGAGACGCGCATGTTCGCGCCCAGTCATGGCATCGACGAGGACCATGTGTGTGGATCGGCGCATGGACTGCTGGTACCGTACTGGGATCGGAAGCTCGAGAGCAAGGGCCAGACGATGCGGTCGCATCAGGTTAGCGCGAGGGGAGGGGATCTTTGGGTGCGGCTTGACGCGGAGAAGGGGCTTGTCAGGTTGGCTGGCTATGTCGTCAAGGTCGCGGAGGGAACCATCTTCGCGTAGAGCAGTAAAACGCCGTTTGTAACTGAAGTAGTTGGCGAGCGCACTCTGGCTGTGGCACTTTCACCTACTGTTACTGGATATAATTTTGAGCACATGCAGTCATATATTCAGGCATGAAGTCTCTTCAGGATAGTAAGCAATATCCAGAGTATATCCACTGCGCGGCTGCAATCTTCAATAACGATCATGGCGGTTGAGAGCAAGAGACGCGTCTCCCGTCGGCGCCGACTTGACGCGCGTCATAACCGTGAGCATGCGTCCTCGACGCGTTCAGCTCGCCACTTGCCTCGAACCGTCACTACCAGGCTATCCCGTACCCTCGTGACATGTCCTGCTTTCTGCTGTTATGAACCATCTATCCTTTTGCTCGCGGCTAGCCACTATCGGTCTACGCGCCACGCACTCTCGCACTCTACCAATACGGTCTGCATTCCGCTTCATAGCATCTAGCGCACGAACACGAGACAATGCGCCTCTACCTTCCCTGAAAGACCGCATAGCAGAAGAGAAACCTGCGCCCTCACTCTCGGACACTCTCAGATCACCAAGTTGGATCCGTCATATAGCAGTACGTACCCTTCGCGTTACGATACACGCACAAGGTGTTCATGATAGGTAGCGTTAACCCTCTTACTCCAGATAACAGGGATAGCTGCAACTGTGCTGTATGTTATATCTGCGGAACGTACACAGGCAGAGTCGGATTACTGGCTTGACCGGTTGGATGAGGCTGGTGGACCGAAACGTGGGCCGGGGTTGACGAGCATATTCTTCGGGTCGCCTGCACCTACGTCCGGAGATCTACGGCTATTGCGACTCACGAATGAGGCGAAGGTGTGCATTACTGATTACTTGTACTCGTGTCTGTATTGAAATGCGCGGACAGGAAATGCAAGAGACCGCTGTTCAAATGCGAGAATCCAATCTTCCTCTGCTTATTAAAGCGTTCTTATCCAACACGCACGTTACCATCGCTCAGCAATGGCTCAATTCGAATGACGGAAAACGGGCTGCATATGTTATTTGCGCCATGAACGCCGGTATATGGTTGTTGTGGAAGGTCCCACGCTTGAGACCGTCCATGCAGAGGCACTTCTTGCATGACCCATTGAGTGGACGATGGCATACTTTGGTTACGTCCGTCTTCAGGTGAGCTATTGTATATGATCTAGATGAGTATAAATGCTGAGTGCATGATAGCCATAACTCGTTCATGCACATGGCCGTAAACAACATCGCTCTGGTCGGCTTCGCGTCCACAACTTCGCACTGGATGGTAGTCTCCGAATCCCGCGTAGCCCCCACTCTCCCCGAATCAACAACACTCTACCACTTTATCGCCTTCTACCTCTCCGCCGGTGCCTTCGCGTCCTTGGTATCCCACGTATTCTCCGCACGCTTCATCTGGCCACGACTGGTCGGAAAGTCGCTTATGAAGACTACGAGGAGGGTATTGCCGGGGCTTGGGGCGAGCGGAGCTGTATATGCTTGTCTTGGGTTGACAGCTATGGCTTTCCCGACGGGCGAGGTCAGCTTGTTGTTCTTGCCGTTTACCATGCACGTTTCGACGGCGTTCCTGGGGCTTGTGGCTTTCGACGCTATCGGTGCGGTCACAGCTTGGAGGTACGAAGATATATTTCATTGCTATCCTGTCAAAGTCTTGTGCTCATGACTTTGTTCGCGCAGGTTGGGCTTGGATCACGTAGCGCACTTGGGTGGCGCAGCGTTCGGGTACCTGTACTGGAAGTACGGGATGCAATACTGGTGGGTCCCATGGCGGGATGCTGCGCAGGTAGTCGCGGACGAGTTGTTAGAGGAGGAGCTGAAGGAGCTGGAAGACGAGGAGAAGACGAAGGAAGGTAAACAGGTTGAGTTTGGGCCGGCTGTTGAGGAGAAGGAGGATGCTACAAGACGGACATCTAGCGGTAAAGGGAATGGCGAGAAGTAGATGTGCCGTTGCTATACTCATCTAACACTGCTCTTTGGATCAGAGACGAAGTACTTGATAGGTTCGTTAAACAGCTTATGTGAGAGCCCAGCCTCTTTCCTCGTCAGTGACAGAAGCCGTGCTGCTCCTCCTCGAGTGATGAGGCGAGCCCGTTAACATCGGCTGCTGATCTTCGTCCGCCTCCGACCTATGCTCCGAGTGCACACTGCTCTCCTTCCTGGCCAAGACCGCGTTCCTCATCTCAACGGTCGAACCAAAACTGACCTCAACTCGCGGAGCAGCTCCGTGGTCACCGGCCTCAAGTGTTGCATACTCAAGACCATGCTCGGTATCAGTGCGCGATCTGCGCGTTCCAGTGGCGGGCTCGGCGAAGCGCATGATGTTACGGGTCGAGACTAATTCGACGGTGCGCTCGAGTAGAGACTTGCGTACGGCTACGATGAGCAAGACGAGGATCGGGTACATGGCCTATATAGCACCTTATCAGCGCACAGAAGACAGTGGAAAGGGACGAGTAGTGCACATCACAGCATGGTACTCACCGCTAATGGGACGAAGAAATTGTAATTCTCCACGTAAGCTCCCGAGAATTGCCCCTCCTTGATCGCAATATATATACACTGCGCCATAAGTTCTTGTCAAAGGAAGACGAAACAAGCAGTCTGAAAGCTACGCACGTATAAAAGCACATACGAGACCCCCGACTCTATCACAACAATAAGAACTGCGAGACTGTATCGTGTGCCTGATTGGTGCGCAAACTCTCGGACCTCTTTCCAATGCAGCCTACATATATCTCTCGTGTCAACAAACGATGACGCTATTCAATACTCAAACCACGCACCATGCCTTGCGTGCAATCAATGACGTAGAGAATATTTGGGGAATACAAGTTACGAGTTGCGCAACAGCAACGATGGTGTACACCGCATTCCCGACTCGTGCAGCCCAAAGAATCACGCCCTGCAGTACTGTATTAACATGTTAGCTTGCCTGACGTGCACAGAGCCCCACTGGTGCGAAAGTGCAAGGGTTCGTTGCCACTCACCAAGGAATGATATTCCCAAGGCTATACATAATATGCGAAACCACCGTGGTCGTCCGCATATGACGTACGCCCTCCAGAGGGCGACGCAATCCCCAATCATGAGCTATACAGCTGAATCAGTTGGGGCCGTCTGCAGTGTATTGTTCCTCACAATGAACAGTTGTATAATCAGCTGAACAATTATAGGCGATCGACTCAGCGAAACACCGGACGCGGCTGTCGACCCTGGAATGTAGACATCGACCACCCGCAAAGCAAGTTCCGTTGCTTCCCATAGAGTGTAGACATCAATGGCCCAATACGCCCAAAGCAGGGCAAGCATGGCGAGCACCACATATAACCATACGCTAGCAAAGGGCATCGTCTTCCTATGTATCCTGCGTGGGCGAATGTATCAGATACGGATAATCCCGGCACAGGAGACATCACTCGCCACCGTTGGTAAACGAAATATAGGGAAAGGACCGCGTGCACAACTGAAGATAAATCACCCGTATGTTGGTCGATAGAAGCCATGCGGATAATCAAGAGCACGCACTAGCAAGCGCTGTTTCCAGGACAAGTGGAAAGGCGTACGCGTATACAACAGCCCGAAAGTTGGTTCTGAGTATCAGTAGCATCGTATTCTCCGCGTTTGAGGGGGACGTCATAGCGGGGAAGTTCGGGCATCGAAGGGCCATGTCAATGTCTCTTTTATACGTCCTATGTGTAGAAACGTGATCGTCAATGTCAGCGCTGTTGCATACTAGAGCGTGGGGGAACCATTTGCAAGGATAGCGCCCTTTAGGGAAAGAAGATAGCGCTGAAGGCAGTTGCGACAGTGGTACTGCTCACGCCTAAGTTGTTGTACATACAAGATGAACGGGGAGCGCATTGTGGTATGTCGACACATAACAGGGTGCTTCCGGTGAAACACGATACACTAGACCATGGTGTTCCGCCTTGACATGATAAGTGATATGACCGTGTCAGGTTCAGCGAGAAGCAAACTAGCGCCATCGATTGCGAAAGAATCACAAGAGTAGACACAGGCGCAGAGTATACGCCGAGTTAATGCAGCGCTCGCGCTCAGAGGCGGAAATCAATCACGACGAGAGTGGATTGCTGTACGGCCTACGTTCTTGAAAATGAAGGTCCTGGTGATCGGCTACGACGGGTTTTGAGAGTGTGCACACAGATATTCCGGTCGGCGAGCACTGGAATCGCCGCGGCGTGGTGATGACGGCTGGAAGAAAGCGCCATTCAATGCAAGTCGCGCTGCGCCTCGGCGAGGAGAAATAGGGGCACTCGGCAACAGTGGCCACACGACGCGCAACGCGACTGTCTGACTTGCTTCACGCATCCACCTCTTCTAGAGCTCTGGCTTCGCGTTGACATATACTCGTGCTTTATGAGCGCTCCCGCTCCTGCGCCCGCCGCACCAAACCCAACGCCTGCAGCGCCAAATCCAGCGCCTGCCGTCGAGTCCGATGCAGACGACAACGCCAATGGTCTCCGCGGGCGCCCGCGGAGCTCGATCTCCAGCTTCTTCTTCATGTCCTTTCTCTTCTTCATGTTCACCAACTCGAGCGGAGGGGACGATACGTTGCTTAGGCTGAGATATACCACCGCTTTACAGAGCCTGGAGTGGCAGTATGGGAACTTCACGGCTTGGGTCAATGGCACAGCTTCTCCGAACTTTACTATGGTGGGTCATCCGTATCTGCCGTAGGTTCATGAATCGTACTTAATGAAGCTCTAGCCGGCGTTGCCTGAAGCAGAGACACCGCTCATACATAAACTGCAGCCTGATGGCGTCGTAGTTGACCCGGACGTCCAATCCTACTACCCGAACGTGACGGGCTTCATCCGCGGACCGTCCGCTGTATACAATATTTCCCCGGATGCACTGCACGACTCGGTGCCGCCATGGGCACCGGACATCGCATCGCTTATGAAGGGTGTCAATATGACGGTTGCAAATGAGAAGCTCGGGTCGTGGAACTGGTCGGCGGTTGAGCGCGTTGCGATCAGCGTGTTGGAGAAGACGCAAGAGTTGACTGAGGAGCAGAAGAAGTTAGTCAAGGGTTCTGAGGGAATACAGCCGATACAAGTTGGTTACTACACTATAACATCGAATTCGCTGTCCTGATCCGTTCATAGGGCCACATTGAACTCACGGACGCCAACACGGACGACGAGATGCGTCTAGACCTCGCAGGCGTCCACTTTCTGAACAATGGGTCTATCTACGCCTTTGCCTCTCCGGTACGCTCTCCGATCGACATCCGCGAGATCCCCTCCCTGGTCCCCGAGTCCGCGCGCAACGCCACAGCCAAAGCCGTCCTCCCGACCCTCCAAGCACGCATCAAGCACATCAAAGAAATGCTCGCTGCCTCGGACCTCCTGTCCTTGGATGGGAATAATGGGGAAGGGGTCGACACGCCTGCTTCGAAATGCGGCTTTCATGTGTATGCTCAGCTTGCGCCGACGAACGTGTCGGCGGTGGAGATGGAGGAACTCGAGAATGAGCTGAGCGAGCCGACTGGGGCACGTACTGCGCCGCGTCCACCTCTCTTGGTTGATGCTGTCTTGCTCAGTCGGGAGTGTGGGCTTATGATGCGTATCGAGCGCGCGGAAGGTTTGCGCTCGCGGTTGTTCTTCCGCAAGGTCACAACCTGTATGTATGTTTACATCCCTGTCGCGCTGGAGATAGCTCATGTCGTTACAGATGCTGGCTTCTCTGGATTGGTCTATCTCGGCCTTTTGTTACTTTTATCGCGGCAGATGGCACGTAGCCGAACGCCTGCAGCTCTAGCACGGATCTCTCGCTGGACCTTCCTCTCACAAATCGTGGCAGACTCCATTGCTTTCGCCGGGGTAAGTCTCCTCGGTATGCCGTTGCCCCATCTATGCTCATACCTAGCGCAGCACATCACGTTTGCTATTCTCGCTGATGGTCGTCCGTCCATGTCGCTTGTCGCCCCCGCATTCCTTTCGTGTGCATTATTCGCATATGAAGTGGTTCGTTACCTCTTTCAAATCCTTGACGAATCGCGCTGAAATCTCTTGTAGCAATTTGCGATGTTAATCCAGCAAGTGCAAGCACCAGAGGATGCATCACCCGTTCGACCCACTCCTCCGCCAGCGCCAACCCCAGCACCGGCACCTCCGCCGCCGCCGCCAGCAACTGAACCACAACCACCTTCAGAAGGTCAAGGCGATTCACCCACAGATCCCTTGCTCAACAACGCCGGAGCCGGTCGACCTCAGCCTGCCCCCATCAATCCCACTCCCGCTCCCCAACAAGAACCCCGCTTCGCCACCCTCCGCGAAATGTGGCATATCCTCCGAAACGACCACCAAGCGCGAACCTGGGCCCTAATATCCATCCTCCTCTTCGGCATCATGCGCATCATCCTCTCACCCTCTCTCGCCATGATGGTCTTCGCCTTACTCTACGCCTCAATATGGACGCCTCAGATATACCGCGCTGCGAGAAGGGCGAGACCGTGCGCGTTGAGTTTGGAGTATATGCTTGGGACTACGATTGGGAGATTGATGCTTGGGTTGTATTTCTTGGGGTGTCCGAAGAATGTGTTGGATATCGTGCCGAGGTGGTGGATGGTGCCGCTTGGGATCGTGATGTTTGCGCAGGTCGGGTTCGTAATGCTGCAGAACACCCTCGGACCGGCGTTTTTCTTGCCTGGAAGCGTAAGCAGTCTTTCTCCTCCCTCTCGACGCTCGACACTTACTCTGTTCGTGTAGGTTGCGGAAGCTTCGGCATCATACGATTATCACCCACCTCTCCCGCCCGCTTCAGACGACGCGGAATCCTCGTCTGTCGCCCTCGGCGATTGTGCCATCTGCATGGACGCCATCGCACGGGACGACACCGCCGGACCCGATTCGAAAGAACAACCCGACGTGCTCAGGCGTTTCGCTGGACGGGGCAAACGACGCAACTATGCGTTGGCGCCGTGCCACCATCTTTTCCATACAGAGTGTTTGGAGAGGTGGTTGGCTATCAAGGTACGTCACTCGTCCGTTTGTTGAATGTGGAGGGCGAGAGGCTGATCGGAGGTGTTTAGAATATATGTCCACAGTGTCGGAGACCGTTGCCGCCGCTTTAGCGGGTGGACTTGGGTTGGGGGTTGCGTGTACGATTTAATTGCTGCGGACATTTGGACGGTCTTGTATACTTACTCTCTCATGGATATGGATATTGTGCTCGGAGGGACTTGCTGCTTGAGCTGCGATTTCTTAGCGCGGCTGCTCTTGATCGGCCTCAAGGTTTCGATCTATACCAAGCCTCTTCGCAGTGCGTTCCACCGCTCTGTTTACTCGCCTCGTCCCTGTAATGCGCTCGCCTCCGTTCGCTCAGGTGCTGCATGACTATACAGTGTCTTAGGCGCGCAATATCGAGCCAGTAAGTCAGTGAGCCAGTGAGCCAGGGCGGTATCGAGTATAGATAGCATCGTAAGCGATGGGCTGAAAACGTTATAATCACGCTCGCTACCTCGCTCTCAAGGCTGGTGGGCTCTGAACTATCTTTGCCACGTTCCTCGCGAGGTTGACTATGACAAGCTTGTTCTAGTAGGCGCTCTTGCACTGGGACTCAGGTATAAGATGTTTGAAGATATTATCCGATATTCAGATTCTGGCCAGAGTCCGGGAATAGTATGATACAGAATGTACAATGCGTGATGAGAGAACCCGAGACCAAAGAACCCATGCGAAAGCGTGAAGCAGGCGAGTCTCAAGGAGATGCTCAGCCGTAGAGGTGGCCAGCGGGGATGTTGGTGTGAGGCATCCGCATACGGCCCTGAATGTGAAGTGTTGTCCTGAGAGGGTGTTGTAAGTAAGGGTACTCTCGAAAAGAATCCAAAGTCGAACACACCTCTGCTTCTGGTTGATAGCCCAGACTGTTGCCAACATCGCTGCCTCCATACCGACGAAGAGGGCGATGAACTGTAAGTGAGGAGTCAGCGCCTGAGATTCAGAAGATCGCGTGAGATCGTATACGTACAGGCTTGCGTGCGGCAAATGCGTTAACCCAGGTGGTCATCTTGATTGATTGGGTGGTAGTGGGTAAGATGAGAGGAGGTTTGGTTGGTTTGGTTGGTAGGAGAGGCGATTCACTGGATGTGATGCTGAATGCTGGGTCGGACAGCGTACCGCATTTATATCACCGTCGTACGGGTATTCTCGGGCAGCGATAGCAGCGTTGGCGCCCGATGGTGCTATTGTGGCAAACGGTGGCCGCCTGTATCCGCCATCCGCAGACTGTTCCAGCGGGAGCTGGCCGAGGATCGCCACCGTCGAGGCCGCGGGCCAGAGCACTTGGATCATGCGTGTGACTCGCCCGCCGAGGGCATCGTTCCGCTAAATTGTGATTGTGGACAATGAAAGAGCTGGTCGAGTGCGGGGGACGGTGGCCCAGACACGGCCCGCGGGCCCCGAGGAGGCGGCCGTGATGCCATCATCGCCGGCCGATCCCGCTATCAGGACGGTGCCCTGCTCTGACCAGTACTGTGACTTTTTGATCAGTACTTAGAACTGTACTGTACTGGAGTACTTTGTCGCCATATGCTGCAGTGCCTTTTTATTGTAATGTATGTATCTGAGACACGGCTTAGAATCGCGTTTTCGCACGAGTCTGAGTCCGCCGTCTCGACGGCCGGCGCGCCCTCGTTCATCGGCCTTCCGGGCTGTCTGTACCAGAGTATCCTGCGCCATTGAACCAATGTACCCATATACTTATCTGTCCTCGGTGCTAGCGAAGAACCACCGAAGAATACATTGGCTGTGAGTGCGACGAAGGCACCTTGGCGTCCGACTTCTTCTTTTGCACAATACCAGTACCAACGCAGACTCACTTTCTCATCGTCAAGACGAGCTGCGTCTTTAAACACGGGTCGCATGCAAGGTTTGTATTGTCCACCTCATGCGCTGATATTTTCTATCTCGATGCTGGTAGGCTACGATTTGAAGAGTGCGGGCCTGTGCCAAACACCAAGTGATATCACTTCTTGCGACTACCTCGGAACCCTCGCGATGTACGAGATTTGGGTTTCTCTCAGTTGCGTACGTCTTCAAATCTGATAGAGAGGAAGAGAGCCCGGGATATGGCAAAATTGAAATGTGACGAAGAAGAGGCCAACAATGTGGCACTCGCAAGTTGCAATGACGGCCTCGAGGAATGCCTGAATAGTGACCTTCTAGCTTGTGTATAGCGGCGTGTCATGTGGATCACAAGCGAACACAAATATAGGGTCCTACGGCCTTCCGCCGCTATTCCAACAAGGTGTAGGATTGTGCAATCATCGGTCCCGCGACAGGCCGCGCTCAGAGAAGCGCTGGACGCATGCACAAGAACGACCAATGAGCTGGCGCACTGGCAAGCTATCGCACTTCTCAATGAACCCTACACACGTTGAAACCATTCACACCGTATACCATAAGAGACGAAGGTTTGCCCGGAGAACAGCAGATAGCATCCGAGATGTACTCCCTGGCTAGGCTCTGCAGAGTTCGGGTTTTGTTCGATTGCCGAGAGACAGCTCGACGCCTCACGGAGTGTGCGTGTATGATAGTATAGAAGGTGGATTCGTATTGATCCTATAGCATCGTGCACTGGCAGCCTCAGGCGCTCCGCAGGTTGCAAGAGGTCACAGGGCGAGCGGGACGATGCAAAGTGTAAGGTGACAGCCCAACCTCCCATACGATCGCTATCGGGAGCGCACGAGTATTCCATACGGAAGGGTCATTGAGCCGTATTGGGTGTCAGTGCGTTATCATGATGATCGTCGTGAACAACCCAAGAACAACCTGCGGCTTCGAACGATGCGAGCGCTTTCGACGCGACACGTGTCCAGGACCCGACTTACGTCTTGCCTTCATCTCGCCCTTACTGGTTGTTCACTGCTGTATCTCCGTGTCCACAAGCGACATTTGGGTAATCATCTATCGGGAATTGAATACTGAGACGGGTTTCGTATACACGCCATTGCAGATTGGCAGCTCCCAGGGCGATAGCCGCACTTCTCATCACATATGTCCAGACAGTGGACTCTCCTCCGTTTGCATCTGCATTGCTTGTGAGTCTCGTACTCTGGCCCAGAATTTGCCATCTATGACTGCCCACGTATAATCCGAGAGGGCCTGTTGCACTTACTAGGGTACAGGGGTTTTCTTGACTCGATGTATGTCTTCACATGCGTTATCGGCACGAGCGCCATACTAACCTAACTGGCACGGCAATGCCGATCTGACCTCAAGCAGTATGGTGCGAACCACCCTACCGGTTTTGTTGGCCCATTTCCATCCTGTATTTAGATCGCCCATGTACGTTCGCGAAGCGGCATATTTGCTCATCCCCTCCGAACGCTATGTCCTACTCTCTCTCAGATAACACAGCGGACTCTGTCGAAAACGATCTATGGTACCATCGCACGAAGTAAGATCGTGGTCTTGGCAGCTCTTGCGAATCGTACTAACTTCCTGACAGGTTACCTCACGGACAGTAAGAACGTTCTCGACGTACGAACTCGTGGTGGATGACTTACTCGGCATCCCGCAGCGATATGCCGGTTGGCGAATCTCTGGGAAAGTCTGTATTTTCGTCTGGCATCGCCGGATCATTTTGATACTGACATTGCTACAAGGGCTCAACGGTCCCCACTCCATGCGCTGGTTATCGGCATCGACAAATATCACTCAGAGCTCATTCCTGACCTTCGCGGCGCGGTTGCGGATGCCAATGCCGTCGTCGATTACCTCCAGACCGACTTGCATGTCCCGCTCAATCAGATCACAAACCTGCGCAACGAAGAAGCAACGCGGGACGCTATTATTCAAGGGTTCCGGGCATTTCAGACGCGACAGAGCATCAAAAAGGGCGACCCTATCCTTATCTTCTTCGCTGGGCACGGCACTACCACCGATGCTCCTCCTGGATGGGTCACGGAGACCAAGAGTATCTCATTGCTCGTACCGTACGACTGCTTGGACCAGAAGGGCGCCGACGTCATGACCCATGCTATCCCGGACCGAACCGTTGGCGCGCTCTTGCACGAGCTCGCGGAGCCCCAAGTCGGCGAGGGCAAGGGTAATAATATCGTGAGTAGCAAATGTAGGATGTTCATCTCACAATCTAACGTGCTTGTTTCAGACCGTCATTTTCGATTGCTGTAGCTCCGGTTCTGGGACGCGCCGGCCTGAGTACTCAGTTTCGCTTTTCGAACGCTGCTTCGACTCTGACGAGAAACTCTTCATTCCGTCAACCCTCGACGGGGACATCTGGGGTAACTCACCGGTAGATCGCGCCACCTCCCCATTATCAGGATATTTCATGACGGGATTGAGTTCGCATGTGCTGCTCGCCGGTTGTAGCGAGAGTGAGCATGCCCGGGAAGGGAATTCTCGGGGAATGTTCACAACAGTGTTACTCGAGGCTTTGCGAGAAGTTGCGACGGATAAGGTTACTTATCAGGATCTTATCGAGCGCATAAGATATATCCCATGGTACGCCCCAAACTAGATGCACTTGGTATCTCAAACTCATGGTACACCAGGCAGACCCCGCAATACGAAGGACGTAACACCGACCGGATACTCTTCGCTGCGAAGGTGCCGAGTAAAGGACGCGTCGTCTATCCAGTAACCTTCAAGGACGGCCAGCTTACCCTCGATGCCGGTGCCATTCATAGCGTGACGAGCGGCGCTCGATTCTCCATATACGTTTCCAAGGAATCGGCCATTCGCGATCAGCACTTCGCGATCCTGGAAGCCGCACAGGTCGACTCCTTCAGTACCGTCTTGAAATACATATGGTCTTTGGACGATCGCACAACGTTCATGGCGGCGATGACTCAGAAGCCTACGCCATCATATCTCGCGGTACAAACGTCTATGGGGAAGGTCGAGGCACTCCGCCTTCACATACACCCGTCGAAGGATCAACGCCCCGTCACGTTGGCTCTCGATCACGCCCTCGATCTCCAACGGCAAGGCGATGGACCCGGGATTGTTATTCGCAAAGACGAGGCGTTTTCTCATCTCAGCATCTTCGCGCACGACGACCATGTCGAGTATGCCATCCGCGACCCTCTAATCATGAACTACGGCCTAGACGCCCAACGTCATACGACATCAGCGGAGACCGACCGAATCTACGCTGTTTTGAATGCCGCCACTCACTTTTTCTGGCATCTGCGTCACGCGCCGAAGAAGAGCGAGTTGAGCCGTTACATGAAGGTCAAGATGTATGAACTGATGAGGGACCCGGATGGGGAGCTCGGCATGGACCTCAGGCGACCATGGACGACGCGTAGCGATAATCTCCTACGCGACACTGGTCACGTTGACATCGATGTCGCAGATGAGCGCGAAACGCCTTACGGGCTTACCATCGAGAGCGATCTTGAACTGCCGCTTCACATATGGGTGTTTTACTTTGATTGCAATGACCTTTCAATCTGTGAGTGGATGTCAGTAGTCCGAGGAAGTTTACTCAGATCCTTGTGTAGCCGAGTACTACAAACCTGCAGCAATCGGGCCTGGCGCTGAGCCGTCTCTACCAGTGAAGGGAGTGTTGCCTATCGGTTTCGGTTCTGGCGGAGCGCGGCCGTTCACGTACACCCTCAAACCGGGGCAAGACATGGACGTCGGCTTCGTCAAGATCTTTGTTTCGACAGTGCAGGTCAACCTGTCTATGGTAGAGCAACGCTCGCCCTTCGAAACAAAAGTCCTTCGCAGTATGCAGCGCCTGAAGGACGACCCCGTGGAGGCCCTGTGGGATACTCTCAGTATCGCAGTGCTGCAGCGCAGGAAGGCAACCTAAGGCATGCCGTCTGATTGGGAGAGGGTGACCTGTTTAAACACGACTGCAATTGGGAGTTTCTGCTTTGTATCGAATTGCATTTGAACTGAAGTGGGCATAACTATGAATAGAACTCTGCTAAAGATCGAGGCTTGTTTGAGCTCGCTGTAACCCGGGCCAGTGACACATCAGTAGTATATACTACATACAACGTAACCAGTCGTAGAGGCACTTGCAAATGGACCTGGACTAGGATAAAAGTCTGTTCCTCGCTGTTTTGCGCTCTGTGGACAGGGCCGGGGTCTGTCGTCGTGTAGGATTCTGTCCCACCCGGCGTGTACCGTCTATCAGGGCACCGGTCCGAATCGGCATGAGTTCCGTATGTATCCCTAGGAGCGGGTGCGTGTGTAGATTTGGAGGTGTCCTTCTTTGGCTAATGATTATATGCTGTAGTCGCGATGTGAATGATGAAGGGGACAAGCTCAAGCGCTGATACTCGCTTCATTGTGGACCCGGACTTAGGCCCGAGATACAACTTTACCTCAGCGCGGGTTCAAACTTTGAGAGTTGGATGCAGCTCGACCCCGTTTTATTCTATTCGACACATGATGGGCCGATGGGACTGAGGCTGTCCCGCGCCAGGATCAGCTACTGTAGCGGACTACGGTTTGAGGACTCGGATGAGGACTTCTGTCGAAAACCATACGTTTTTGATTGTAGTGTCACGGTTCGGAGCGTACACGGAACTAATTTCTTACTGATTGAGGCCCCAGGCTTGTAGTATTCTCTTTCCGTAAAGCACGGAGACTTCGAAAACTGACGCTGTCAGCCACATGAACTTGAAGAGCGGGTCATTGCAATCCTGATGAGAGGAAGGCATCACATCGTATAGTGGCCGGGCGCACCAGAACCTACTGAAATCGGGTGTGCTTGGGACCGTTTGGACTCACCTTTGGCAGTCGCAGGTATCTTCTCAGATGTTAATGTGGTGTTGGATATTGAGGTCGTCAGATATAACAGTGACGACACTATCTCGTCTGCCGTCGCGGGTGCGTATTGGGGACACAGAAGTTGCACAAAATAAGATACCCAACAAAAAGCAGAGAACCTTTTCTGTGGAACAGTTAGACTGTGTTTTACTATAGCCCGTCTTAGCAGTTATGTACATCCCCCGCTTTTTCCGTCATGCGATCTTGAGCGAAGTTGGGATCATGTGTGCATGTACATCTATGTACATAGTCGTCGCCATATGCCGATTCTGGCGTCGCCGTGAGAGTACGAGTAGCAACATACTGCCGGCACCAAACCCAGTTTGACGCCCTCTCCGGGGCCTACCCCCCGACCGGCATTCCGAGAACCTCTATCCATCCTTCTTGCTGTCCCAACCCCGTGCTCCAGTATGTGCCCCTCCTTCCTCTCTCATTTTCTCGCCAACACCTCGCCGCTCCTCCTGCTCATGCTCATCGTACGGTTCGTGATCCCTATTTTCTCCTGTTCCCGCACTTTCCCGATCCTTTCCTCTGGCCGCTCTACTTCCCCTTCTAAACGCCCCTGGTCGTAGAAGAGCGCATCTACGACAGAGATCAATATATTCTGACGTCGCGACGCTAGCCAATGGTCGTAAGGTCTTGTAGAAACTCGGCACTGGCAGCAAATGTGCGCGAGCGCCAGGTCGCGCCGTCCAGTTAGATGTCGGACGTCCCCGGTATTGACACTCGACAATTAGCGCATATTTGGGCCTATCGCCAGATCAAGAAACCGAAACGAGGGGATTCTGGAAAACTTGGAAAAGAGCGTTTGCGCCGCCGCGCGGTAAGTAGCCTTCAAGGTGCTAGTGGTGTAGCGTGCCAATCATGTACGAAGCGACCAGCGTGACCGCTCGTGACCGCCGTCCGCGCCGACGGGCGCTACTTCGCACTTGCTTTGCACTATCACGTTCGCTCGTCCGCATCTTTGAGGCAAGGTGTTGATGTATGTACCAACGTCGCGAGCGACGGGGTGTGGTTGCCCGATCCCATCGTCGACATAGGGCAGAGGGCCGGTATCTCAAGATTGACTCTCTCCTCAACGATACCATACAAACTCGATCTGTCACGCGGCCCACTGCGGCCAATCGTCCGGAACTGAATTTTCAGCGACACGTGTAGATCCACCTACAACTCCAGGCCTCTATCCCGTTGCGCAGGTTAACCTTGATCAGGTAGTAACGTTACCGAGGACCGCATGGTGATGCTATTGAGCGAATAGTAAGGCTTCCAGAATCGACGTGCGCTGACTACGATTGGCAAAATGCTTAGCGCATTGGTGCCTTGAGCAAGTTTCGGAGTGTTGAAGCGTAGACTTTCGCCATTGCACGAAGTTAACTGCAAAACCTATGCCGTACATAATGACACTATCCTATATCGAGCCTGTGCCTGCGAATGTAGATCACCACTACTGAAGTTCTTCCTCACCTGTAGTCTGTAGGAGTGGAGTGATCTTCACCGGCAACACAGATACGACCCCTAGAAGGTTTGTCACGGTACGGAGGCATCCCTGAACACCCACCGTGTAGCTTACTTCTATTTGCAGGGTGCGCATACACCCGCGCTCTTCATTACTCCGGCGAAGACGGTATTGCCTTAACCTAATGCGTAGATTCGGACCTTTTCCGGGCCAAGATAAGCGGGGCGGCTATCGAGGCTTTACTTGGCCTTCCTACGGTAAGCACTTCATCATATTCAGTGCACCTCTCCTCTCACGAATCACATGCAGCCGTCGGCAGGCAGCCCTGTCACTTCGATCTGCGCCTAGATCAAGCCACACTGGACTGAGACACTCAGGAGAACAGCCTTCCCGCAGCCTGTCGCTTATCTGAGAGCAGTGGCTTGTAGGGTTACCCAATGGATTAGTCAAAGAATACGTATAGTATTCTGACACAGTGAGTGTCACGCATCATAAGGGAACCTATGCTTACATCGTTGTGAGCGAAGATCCGCGGATCCCAGAACCCATGTATATATGCGTTGTTCATGAGAAGGCAGGCATCCACGCATTTCATTCCCCGAACATCATGTCATCGTCCCCTTTTCATCACACCGATGATGCTGATCCTCGGTATGAATAGCATGCTTGCCGCTCTCACACATCGTACTCATTCCAACGGCAGGCGATCTCACTCACGGTACGCACGTAGCCATCAAGTGAGCTTCAGAAAGAGCGTTTATTCCGCTCTTCACAGAGATATGCCTGCCGCTCAGTCCCTGGGAACGTAAGTATCTCCCACCAGCATTACTCTGACATTGTGACTGACATTGCTTCTAAGTACACGGCGGTCTTCGCTACACGCGCTGGTCATAGGGATCGACAAATACCAATCCGATCGCATTCCCAACCTCCATGGCGCGGTTGCCGATGCCGATGCTATCGTCGAGTACCTCCAAAGTGACTTGCATGTTCCGCGTGATCAGATCTCCAACCTGCGCAACGAAGAAGCAACGCGAGACGCTATTATACAAGGCTTCCGGGCATTCCAGACGCAACAGAGCATCAAACAAGGTGATCCTATCCTTATATTTTATGCTGGGCACGGTACTACCGCCGAAGCGCCGCGAGGTTGGGTCACCGCGAGCAAGGACATCTCACTGCTCGTACCCTATGATTTCTCACACCAGAGTGCGAACAATCTGACCCACGCCATTCCGGACCGAACTATCGGGGCGCTGTTACACGAGCTCGCAGAACCCCAGTACGGCGAGGGGAAAGGCGATAACATCGTGCGTACACTGGAACAAAAAGCGTGTTATCCTAATCCGTTGATGCGTTGGATAGACTTTGATCCTCGATTGCTGTAGCTCTGGCTCTGGAACGCGCCGGCCAGAGTACTCGCACTCGCACTTTGAACGCTGCTTTGGGCCGGAGGAGAGAGCATCTATCCCGTCAACTCTCGACGAGGATATCTGGGGCAACGTACCCAAAGATCGTTCCGCATCTGTTTTGTCAGGCTTCTTTATGTCAGGATCGAGCTCGCATGTGTTGCTTGCTGCCTGTCGAGAGAGTGAGCATGCGCGAGAACGGCAAAGTCAAGGGATGTTCACGGGAGTGCTCCTCGAAGCCCTGCGAGAAGTTGCGACGGACAAGGTTACTTATCGCGAACTGATGGCACGCATAAGAAACATCCCACAGTATGTCGAAGGATATTTCGACCTCCGCTTTGGGCTGATATATACACCAGCCAAACCCCACAGTGCGAAGGACGTAACACCGATCGAATACTCTTCGCGGCAAGGGCTCCGAGTAAAGGACGTCTTGTCCACCGGGTACTCTATAAAGCCCATACATTTATTATGGAGGCTGGCGCCATTCATAGTGTCACGGGCGGTGCCCAATTCGCCATTTACGCTTCTAAGGACTTGGTCACTCGCGATCCCCCACTGGCGTGGATGGTGGCTTCAGAGGTCAGGCCGTTTAGTACTGTCCTGAGATACGTCAAGTCTTCAAATCTTGCGGCGTTCATAATGTCGCTCAGGCGGCCTGTTCGATCTTGGTTTGCTATGCAGACTCCCGAGGCGAAGGTCGAGGCGTTTCGGATACACATACAATACTCAAAGACCCTCCGCTCCAAAGCTCTCGACAACGCTCTCAATCTTCATCGACAGAGCGATGGTCCCGGCACTGTGGTTTGCGAGGACCGAACGCTTGCACATTTGAGCGTCGTCGCACATGACGACCACGTCGAGTACACCATCTGCGACCCTGCGATCATTAACCATGGGCTACCCGCGCCGCACCATACGACGATGGCGGATTCAGCCTGCATATATTCTGTCTTGAACGCCGCCGCTCATTTCTTCTGGCATCTGGGTCACTCTCCAATGAAGAAAACATTGCGTCGCCAAATCAGCGTTCAAATGTTCAAGCTAATGAAGGATGGAAACAGTAAGGTCGGGAGAGATCTGAGGCGACCATGGATCCCGTACAGCGATAATCTTCTCCGCTCTGATATCGTCGAGGTCGAGGTCGAGGACGGCCGTGAGACGGCGTATGGTTTCATGATAAAGAGCGACGTTCAGCTGCCTCTGCACGTATGGATGTTTTATTTTGATTGTAACGACCTCTCTATCAGTATGTCGGTGCCACTAGCTCTTCAAACTTCACTCATAGCTTTCTAGGCGAGTATTATAGGCCACCGGTCGCTGGCCGCGGTGCTGAGCCGTCTCTTCCAGCGAATGGAATCTTGCCGATCGGCTTCGGTGCAGGAGGAGCGCGGCCCTTCAAATTCACGCTCAAAGCGGGACAACATATAGACGTCGGTTTCCTGAGGATCTTCGTCTCGACGGAGCAGGTAGACCTGTCCAGAGTAGAGCAATGCTCGCCGTTCGAAAAGTCGACAATACGTGGCATAAAGCACTTGGAGGTCGAGCCAGAGGCTATGTGGGACACCTACACCATCGCAGTGCTGCAGCACCGAAGGCAACGCCGGGTTCTGTATACAAGTCTTCATACCGGTCATGAGGGGGGAGCAATTTCCCAGATGTAACATTAGGTAAGGGTCCCGGCTTGGTAGATGAGGTGGGCGTATGCTGATTACTGAAGTATTGGCGAGCTTGCCAGTAGACCCATCCAGGAAACTAGGACAGCGCTCGCCTTTTTATACGACGACGACTTCTAGTATTATGAGTTAGGTGGATAATGAGTCGGAGGAAATGTAGGATACTCTTGATATCATGATACTACAGCGCCGTAAGACAAGCCGCACGCACGCCGCGCCGAAGGGGCGTGTAACAAGCAATAGATCTACGTCGTCTGTTCCAGTGCTGTCGCTCTCGTATACGTGTATGTGTCACCAGCTTTGGAACCCAATGCATGCCTTCTGTGCAATCGTGGAAAGTAAGCTCAGTCGAAGCTTAGACGTTAGCGGTACTTGACAGAACGTCGACGTTGAACTACAGGGCTGCCAGCGGCAAGCCAGCAAATGACAGGCCGGATCAAACCAAGATCAAACCACTGCACCGGCGGCGGGCCGGAGCCCGGATACCACTCCGTGGTCCGCCATTCATGGACGCGCCAGCTTCAACTTGCGTCCTACCTCCACCTCACCACACTGGATACTCGCCGCAATCTCATATACCTATATACAGTCAATCTTTGAGCGTCTCATCGATAAGCGCATGCTCCGGCGAGATCGGTATGGGTGCTGTTTGCGTATCCACCAGTGGAGAACCTATCACGGCGACTGCTTCTCAAGGTTCAGCAAAGGTTACAAGCGACCTGGATCCTCTTCGCACATTACACCCGCGCGATAGACTCACATTTGTTTGCATCCGCATACCTTGGTCTAGTGGATGATTGCTGCCGGGTGTGCTCGACATAGCGTTGGATGTGCACGCTGCGTTGAATACAGCGTATATATGTTGTCAAGGACGTATTGTGATCTGCATACGCTCGATATCTGGGCGTCACGCGAAGCGTTTCATATATACGATCTTCCTCAACGGGGGAACGTATGACCCGTGAGCCGTCGGCACACTTCCCTGCCAGACATGCCTACTGGATAGGGAAGGTATGGCGTGTATCATCGTATCTTCGGTCGATCCATGTCCAATCCATATATAGTCTGCTCGCTTCGTTTTGCAAGGAGATTAACTGGTTTGCAATTCCTCCATGCGCCATGTCCCTTTACCCTTCGATCGAGGTCAAAGAAGCCTCTGTCAAGGATGACTTATGGTACTATACTAAAGGGTGAGTATGCCATTTTTATGATACAACACACTCCACTGATATGAAGGACAGGCGATCTTCTGGGTACGCGCATTTTTCAATCTGAGTACTAAGAGTGTGACTTATCCACGTCTTCATAGCCATATGCCGGTTGGCGAATACCTGAGAATGTGCGTACCCTTCTCTGGCGCTGCGGAAATGGCGACTCATTCTAAAAGTGTGTTACTTCCAGGGATCGGCAGCCATTACTCCACGCGCTGGTTATTGGTATCGATAAGTATCAGTCGAACCGCATCCCCAACCTCCGCGGCGCCGTTGCCGACGCCGACGCACTCGTTAAGTATCTAAGGGAAGAGCTACACGTTCCGGACGGTCAAATCTACAATCTACGAGACGAGAAAGCTACGCGAGATGCTATCATAGGAGAGCTGCGAGACCTCAGATGGCGTAATGCCATCCGGAAGGGCGACCCCATCCTCATTTTCTTCGCTGGGCACGGTACTACCACCAATGCTCCCCCTGGCTGGGTCACCGCAAGCCAGAAGATCTCACTGATTGTACCGCACGATTGCTGGGATATGAAGAGTGCGGACATCCGGACCCACGCTATCCCAGACCGGACCATTGGCGCACTACTGCACGAACTTGCGGAGCCAGAATCTGGTCCCGGGAAAGGCAATAATATCGTGAGTGGACGCAGTGCAGCATCCGACCTTAGCTAATCCTTTGTCTAGACAGTTATCCTTGATTGCTGCAGCTCTGGATCTGGGACGCGTATACCTGAGTTCTCGGATTCTCATCGTGAACGCTGCTTCGAGCCTGACGAACCAGTTCTCATTCCACCTGCTCTCGACGAAGATATATGGGGCAATGTACCTCAAGACCGATCGACCACGGTGCTTTCAGGTTACTTCTTCTCTGGGATGCGATCGCATGTGCTGCTCGCCGCCTGTCGCGAGAGCGAACATGCTCGGGAAGGGAGTTTACAGGGAATGTTCACGACAGTGCTGCTTGAAGCCTTGCGAGGTGTTGCGATGGACAAGCTTACTTACCGAGATCTCATGCAGCGCATTCGAACGATCCCATAGTACGTTCAACGCAATACTTGACGCGCTTGTTGAGCTATATTGACCGGCCTGCGATAGTCAGACTCCTCAATGCGAGGGTCATAACACTGACCGCATACTCTTTGATGCGAAGGTGGTGAGCAAAGGACGCCTTGTTTATCAGGCAACCTTCAGAGTCTCCGACTCCAAGTTCATTCTCGAGGCCGGTGCCATTCATAGTATCACATCCGGCGCTCGGTTCACAGTCTACGCCTCCAAAGAGCTGGCTATTCGTAACCAGCCCTTCGCCTTCATGAAGGCCTCAGAGGTTCGCCCGTTTGAAACCGTCTTGAAATGTGTAGCGTATACGAGTCTCACGGCGTTGAACGTGGAGATGGCAAAGCCTGCCCCGTCATGGCTCGCTGTACAGACATCCATGGGCAGGGTTGAGGCGCTCCGTCTGTACGTACGGCCTTCGAGGTCCGTACGTCCCGTCACAGAAGCTTTCAACGCGGCTATCGAGCTACAACGGCGAAGCGGCGGCCCTGGCATCATTCTCTGCCAGGATGATGTGTCTTCACATCTCAGCATCTCCTCGCACGAAGGTCACATCGACTATACTATCTGCGATAGCGTGTTGAGAAATCTCGGATTACGCGCTCGACACCAGACCACGAATACAGAGCCGAACCACATATGTGCCGTTCTGAACGCCGCCGCCCGTTTTTTTTGGCATTTGGATAGTTCACCGCAGAAGAATGAAGTGGGTAACTCTATCGAGGTGGAGATGTACAAGATCGTGCGAAATAAGGATGTAGAAGCTGGGAGGACTCTTCTGCGGCCATGGACGACATCCGGCCCGAACCTTCTGTCACGGTGTTCCGATTACGTTGAACTCCTCGCCGACCGCACGACGGCCTATGGGATTGGGATACGAAGCTCTCTCCAAGTTCCGCTGCATATATGGGTGTTCTATTTTGATTGCAGTAAACTCTCAATCAGTAAGTGGGTATTCGTGGACTGTGAAGTTTTACTGACATCCGTGTAGCCGAGTATTACAAGCCACCAGCTACGGGCAACGGTGCCGAGGCGTCACTTCCGGCAAACGGAGTTCTTTCAGTGGGTTACGGTGCTGGCGGCGGAGCGCCCTTCACGTATTATGTGAACCCGCCGCAGGATATGGACGTTGGTTACCTCAAGATCTTTGCCTCGACGAAACAAGTGGACCTGTCTCACATAGAGCAACACTCGCCGTTCTCGACTCCGACGACCATTCGCGGTATGGAGAGAAAGGCTGATGAGCCCGACGCCATGTGGGACACCCATATGATCACAGTAGTGCAACGCAGCCCGGGCCCTGCGCGCAGGCGCACGGGCCAGTTGAGGGGCAATGTTTTCTGAATCTAGACCAGGTATGAGCCCTCATCTCCTTGCTAGGCAAGCTAATGACCCAGTCAAAACATTACAGTAGATGACATTGGGAGCACTGCTCAATTACATGTTGCTTTGCCTACTAGTACAATATTCGCGTGTACATCATGTCGAGTCCCGGGAGTCTCTGTGTTGTCTCTGTCACTTCTCTGCCTCATTACCTCTCATTCATCTCCTGTTTGTACTACACCCATGATAACGTCTGTATTTGAATGTTGAGACTTATTTTTCGTACTGCTCATGGTGTACCGGCATAGCGGGGTACCTAGGTCAAAATGCACCATACTATCTGAAAGTCAGACCAGTTCATACAGTTAACGAGAGGGCCTTTTTCAACAAGTCCACTGCTTCCTCCGCCGCTCCCCAGGACTGCTGATACCCAGCACCACTACAGATTTCATTAGTTGCTGTGCGCTTCAGATACAGTCGCGAACCTACCCGAAACCATAAGAATGAAGCACAAGAGTCGTCTTTTTCTCTGCCGCGACCTCTCTCGAGCCTGTTCGCAGGTCACCAACATGCGGCCACAAATATACCTCCGTTTCGACGCGGGGCCCGCCTTCGCGTGCGGGACGCAGACCGACGTTGTGTTGTTTGATGCGCACATCGGGGTTGTTCAGAGCTGGGACAAAGCGCTTGGCCGTCTCCCACATCGCGCTGGCAGTGTCCCAGTTCACGGATAGATCCCAGTTCCCGGGCTGGTAGGTGCCACCGATGAGTGCCTCATCGGATGGCTCAGGCCGCGGGATGTAGTAGAAGAAGTGGTCGTCAGTCGGGCCGTACGCTGATGTAGTGTCAGACGATCCAGGGAATGAGACGCGTCAGCTACGCACATTGCTCACAGGCCACGAAGTCGCGTACGTTCGGGGCCTGAACAAGGATCGTCTGCCCGCGGATCGGGTACAGCTTTGTATCTTCGACGCCGAGTAGAGAGCGTGCACCTGATAACACGATGGGGTCAGCAAACATGAAGAGTATGTTATTGGCATGAATGCTACCCAGAGCTGTGGCGTTCACAACGACGCCGCCCTCGCCGGCTATCTCACAGACCTCATCGAGGCTGATAACGCGCTGCCTGGTGAAGGTGACACCGCGCTTCTCGAGCTCGGCTTTGAGATAAGGGAGGTAGATGCGCGGGTTGATCGAGTTGGTTGAGAACGTAGCAACAGATTTCAGCTCTGGCTCGTTCGGAAGATCAGAGGCAGAGACAGTGTACTGCAGAAGTGATGAGTATGTGTACATGGGTCCAAAGGAAGGGCTAACCTCAGAACCAACGATGGCCTTGTATTGCTTCTGAAGCCCTTCCGAAGGATCCTCGCGGCCGTACACCTTCGATTTCTGGTGCTAATGCAAGATTAGCATACGATCCGTACAAGCGGGAAAGTGCCCATACCATCACGAGCCCCGCAGGTACCATCTCTCTCCACTTCTCCCTAGACACAGATGAGTATCGCTCCATGCCTCTCTGCATGCTTAGAGGACGCGTACACAGTCCGTTTCTCCCATCCGGCGAGACGTTCGTTCATGTTCATCGGAGACCAGTTTGCTCCCTAGAACAGTCTCAAAAAGATATTTGACCATATGCTCTCCTAATGGGACGCACCGCCCATGGACTTGCGTAGCCCTGACTGTGGAAGTCCTCGGGCAGATCTCTCGCGACGATGGACACATCGAACTGATCAGCGTTCGCGCCGTCGGTCAAGACATGTGCGATGGTCAATCCAGTGACACCAGATCCAAGAATAACGACTTTCGTCTTTGGCGTGGTCGACATGATGTTCAGGGGGAGAGTGATAGGTACAGGGCGATGGTCGGTGTACAAGATAGCGGTCGTCAATCAAGTCACGGAGGCGGGATTCCGATCAGGCTGCTTTTGAAGCCCCTTCGGTGCCGGAGACTGTACCAGCGCCATGACTCCGTGAGGATGTGAATAGCAGGACGTGTGAAGCTCTTTCTCGATTGTCGTCGGTATGGCTCGTCGTAGCTCATGCTCGTTTGACGAAGACAGCAGGATGGCTAGTGATCTCGTCCACGTGGATGAGGTCGCACGCCGCGCTTAGGGGCGTTGGCTTGTACAGATGCTGCCATGTAGCCGTGTAGCGTCATACGCTCATACTCGTTAACACCTCCCACCACCATCTCTTCCAGATGTCTCCGCCTCTATCAACACGTCCAAAGTCGCACCATCCCAAGCGCGCCGTTGCCACTTTTGTCAAAGCTGGGGTTTCGGACCAGACTGTTCGAAGATTCGAGGACGCATTCTCTAGTGCGAGGGAGAGTTGGGATACCTGGTACTTGCGCCCGACTCGATCAGTCGTGGGGGACAGTGCGTGCTACATATTACCCGCTTTACTTGCCGCGTACTGACTACCAGTAGAAAGTACGACCGAACTAGCCCGATCATGCTTCAAGGCGTTCTCCACCAAAGGCGTACCATATAATCCGGATCTCTTCTTCGTACTAGATGATCGCACAGAGAGCGACCAGTCTGCCTACCTTGTGCATCACACGGTTGATCCTACGTCAGGTCATGTAGAGGAGAGGCAGATGCGCGTAAGCGCCAGTGTTGCCCCATTACTGCTCTCGAACCTCGAGATCGCGCATCTGAACATACCAGGCATCACCGACCAGATCGACGATACTATCTCTGAAGACGACAGCTGGTTGGAATCTATGGTACGCCGAGGCCCTGTCAACCATCAGACGCTACCAAACTGAGCCGTTCAGCCATCCACCCCGCGCATCAAGAACCCGTTAGAGCAGCGTATAGCTATCGACAAATTCTCAAGGCAGGCAGGACCCGCGGAGGGCTTCTCGATACTTGCTTTGAAGGCCACAGACGCAGGCGAAGAACACGACATCGAGTTTGTATGGTTTGGCGAACCGCCAGAAAGCATCTTGATGCTGAAGGGCAAGTCTTTCGACGGAGTGGAGCACGTCGTCGGGGAGCTTGACCCGGAGGGCGACGATGGCGTATGGTAGCAGCCGTGTAATCTAATATCTACAACAAACACGGCAATTGTATCTGTATTCTATGTTGAGGCAAGGTAGTGGTTGAAACCGAGTTCGACCTCCTGTAGCCATTCGCGCACGACAGACTCTTCGTACACGTTGCCGTCGTAGAACGCGTACAATTCCGTCACTCCGTGGGTCGTCTTTGCACTGAGGTATAACTCTCCCGGCCGGCAGTGCAGATGCATGTCGGACGAGAGCCTGTGTACAGTCGGCTTGCCAGCTTGCGGGAATGTAAGAGGTAATAGAGCGTCCATCTACAGATTGTAAGCGAATATAAGGTAGGTGTCACGATATTGTGAACGTACATTGCCCATGCTCGAGCCAATGTGCGTGAAGACTAGAGCATCAGGTCCCATGTCTGGCAATGGAGGTACTTCCTCTCCGGCCTGTGTCTTGCGCCAGGCTATTGCGGCAGCTCGACCACGCGCGATGCGTGTCGGGTTACTGATGGCCTGCATGTCCTGGAACAGGGGATGGCGATAGGTACTGGTCGCAGCACGCTTGGCCAGTTCAACGCGGAGCCAGAACCGTTTAGCGGGCAGGAGTTCAGACAAGGGCGGGGCGTTTGTCTCGTCTGTGTTGAAGGACATCGGGTCTGTTGCGTTGGAAAGAGGGGATCGGGGAATATTTGGCAAAGTCATGAGGAAGAAGCCGATGCACAGGTTAACCTGGACACATAGACTCAGGATGACCTCCACACAAGTTAGAGGGAACCTGAACACACCTCCGTAAGACCGCCGGCTTGCTGCCAATCAGGCACTACGAATGGCCGCAAGTTCAGCGGCCCGCCAGTATGAGCAGGGATCCTTTTACGGCTCTCCCATTCTTCAGCGGAGAGTGAGCCCTGTTTGAGGCGGCGATGAAGGACGCGCGAAAGTGCTAGCTGCCCGATCACGGGTAATGTATGCCCAAGTGTAACGCCGTGTGCACGACAGGCGGCAAGGGCTCTCGGAGTAGCGTCGCTCGGAAGATACACGCGTACGACACGAGACTGTGCGGGTGAACGTGGTGTTTGGGTCGTCCATTTCCGAGGGAGAGTCTGGCCACCGCGAAGGAGGTCCATGCGCCGCGCGAGTAGGACACGAGCGATTGCAGTTCTCCAGCGTTGGCGCGGCAATGAAAGCTGAAGCTGGGTGTGCAACGCTTCAAGGGCAGGTGCCATCTGTAAACGCTGCTCTATGTCCGGAACAGGATCGTCTAAGGAGTTCGGCCAGCGCGCGAGAACATCACATATTGTGCGTGCAAGTGTGCAACTCGCCATGCCGTCGAGGACTGCATGTGAGCCCACTGTGATAAACTCGTATGTGCCATCTGAAGAGTCCTCGCGACGTAGAACTGATATGGCGGCCACAACTGACGGCGATAGGCGACGAGGTTGCCCGTTAAGGGCGCGTTCCAACGCTGCCGACGATGCGTCGGCGTCGGCATTGGGTACGAACTCGAACTCCTGAGGGCCGACCACATCGCGGATATCCGCCTCATCAACTACAAAACGGAGGCTATCCTCGCCGTCCTGCTCGTCAAACCGCGCAGCGAGAAGAGGATAGCGCCTTTTCACCGCCAACCAGACGTCCCGAAAGCGCGCTTCGTCTTCCTTCAGATCATCGAGGCGTAGAGCAGGTGCTAGCTGTATGACTGTACGCTCGACGACATCCGACGTGCCCGCGAACTCTCCGTCCCAGTAAAATGCGGACTCCGCATCGCCCAGAGCTCGCGCATAGACGCGATCTGTCGTCGCCGACTGAGTCTCTAGTTGCGTCCAAGAGCCGTCAGGTCTATTCAAGCTTATCCAAGAAGTAGCCATGACAGGGAGGAAGGCGATACGGCGAGATTTCTCCTCGATGGCAGTCTAAATGTACAGAATAGAAACATGATGGAGTCAGAGTGATTTTTTCCAACTCGACCATGAGGAACGTGTTCAAGACGCCACCACTCGAGATCAATTGCCGCAGCGGCTATCGCTGGCTATCGTCGGTACCGAGCCACGTGGATATCTGGTTGATCTATCCGCTCGAGCCTTGGCACGACCTTGACCCCAACTATCATGTCTTCTTGGGACCCAGGTGTAGGACTTGTTTCAATCATCGCTTCATGCCAGTTCCGAACCACAACAAATCTGTGTAGCTGGCAGTACGCGCAAGGTTGAGTCCCCGACCACAGATGTCCATCGCGCGAAATGACTCGATGGTCGTCTTCTGGCTATCCATACAGCTATACGACTCTTCGTCGGGTGTAGCTCGCACCTTTCTCCGTATCGAAGGCTGTCCAACTGTCAGGATGACTGTGTCGCCAAATATGGGGCAGCATGAGGGTCTTAAAGCTTCTAGGAGAACCTAGCAATCGTGCATCCACTTCTGCCCGCGCTGGCCGAGTACGTACGCTGCTTCGCATCACTTTCTGCCCTACTAAACACCTTGGACTGTATGTGTTATCAATTCCGTACGTGTACACGTTTTTCTTGCGGCCATTTAGTACGTCTCCTTCTCTTCGCGTGCCATCAAATCTCATCTGAATATGTCGTCCAGATACAGCGTCGCATGGACGACTGTGACTGTAACTCCACGCTGTGCTATCACAGCGCCCTTTACTACAAGAGTCTAGATCAATCAATACCGGAGCCGATGTGAGTCTCTGGCTTCTCATCTTGTCCTGCATCTCACTGGTTGGTATAGGCGTAAATACGACTATATCGATGAGCACGCTCCCGGAGTCTGCGAGGCATGCAGCCAGAGTCCAGGAAAAAGAGTGGCGCCGATCTCAGCTGCGGTCCATGCTCAGATACGAACACCCAGACCCCCTTCGGGCTGATATCCCATCAATGTGTGAGTCGAGTTGATTTGGCATATAGGCTTTGTAGTAGTACTCGGTAATGTGAATTGCTGGTGCGCTCATGAATGGTGTTCGACTATGAACAGTGTTGCAAAGACACAAAAGACTGCAGATTAAGACGACAGCTCATCAAGCCTTGAGGGCCTTAACTATCTCGTCGCCGAGAGCCTTCGCTGACGCGGGGTTTTGCCCAGTGCAGAGCTTCCCGTCGACGCAGACCTTGACCCCGAAATTCTGAGGCGCCTTCTCATATTTGCCACCAAGCTCCCGAATGCGGTTCTCGATAGCGAAAGGTACATCCTGAATATGCGCTGATCATGAGTATGTGTGAGTCTTTCGGGGATGAAGCACACGCACAGCCGTAAATCCAAGCGTCGCATCCTCTTCATCGGAGAAGCTTGTGGCGACGCGACCGGCAAATATGCTCTTTCCCTCGGAATCTGTGACATTCACGAGGGCGCTGACAGGGGTCAGTTACTATTTGGAGCGCGAAGAGTAAAGGAATACATACGCGGGACCATGGCAGACCCCAGAGACAAGTTTTCCCGACCGCCAGAACTCGTTTGCAAGGGCGATGTTGATAGAACTGGAGGGGAGATCGAAGACGGGACCGAGGCCTCCGACGTAGAAGATAGCGTCGTACTTTGAGTGGTCGACGTCTTTGAGAGAGATGGCGGATGCAAGCTTCTGTACAGACACGGTGTCCTTCAGGAAGCGGATCGACTCTTCGTCCTTGTAAGACTCGACCGAGTAGTCGTTGACCGGTGGGTTAGGACCTTCAAGCGCGGCGAAGTCGACGTTGAAGCCGGCATCGACAAAGGAATAGTAAGGATGCGCTGCCTCTGGGAGATACCAACCCTGTTACCAAACAGTCAGAGAGGTCGTAACCGTATGTTGAGAGACAGCCTTACTGCGGCCTTGCCCGTGAGGGTCTTGTCGCAGGAGGTAAAGACCATAAGAATGTTAACCATGGCGGGCAATAAAGTGGAGGTCTTGTTGAGTGAGGAGAAGATTATTGAGTGGAATATGCAGAAATCAAAGTTGGATGAGGGCACTTCTTTATACGTAGGTCGATAGCATCTATACACTTGCTGCATCTCCATAGCTCATCCACCTCCTCCGTTCCTCGCGTGATCGATCACGATCTACAGGCTTGCCAAGTGCTCCGCGAGGATCTTCTATAGAAACCCACTTTCCGGGTTCAGTGGGTCATTCACAAGCGTGAGTGGATCTCGCCGGTGAACGAGCGTCTCGCGATGAACATGCCCTCGACGCTGTACGTCGACCCCACCGAAATCTCTTCTAGTGACAGGCTTAGGAAGATGGCTCTCGGGTTCTCAATTCATTCCTAGTACTATGTACCGCCGAATGAGGAGTCGACTTCGCTACATGCGGAGGAGTTTTCTAAACATGTACCGCAACCTTTCCCATAGTCTTCACTTGGTCCTATTTGCTGATCATGGCGAGAGAGAAGGCCCATACACATGTTGGTATAACATACTTTTCTACGGACTCAAAGCAAGTAGCGATGTCCATCCTCCTACACCTTCTTCGTCTGAATAACATTCTTCCATCTGAGTAGCCAGTCTAGAAGACACGTGTAATGTTCTCAGCGGAGCTCCTTTTGCTTTGCGCAGAGCGAGCCACTCCAGAAGAAGATGTACGGTATAATTCGGTGAGGTGTATCCATACTGCTCGCTCGGCTTCACGTGGAGTGTGTCGATGCCCGTTGCGGCTTCCACGTCCTCGAGGTGGTCGTCGCCGTCGTAAAGGTCGCCGTCGGACATGTAAGCTTCAATGGGTATATCGGCTTCATCCATGATGTCGTCAGAGCTGATGGCAACATCGTCGGTATCTTCAACCTCGCCGGCAGGCTGTTCATACGCGTCCTGCTGATCGCTTTTGACGATGTCAAGGGGCAATGACCCATCGTCGTCGGGTACCAAGATGGGGTGATAGCGACGGCCTCTGATGTATGCAGGATGCAGAGCTATCTCAGAGTCGTCGCGCAGGCGAAGGCCGAGCAGTACCGTAGGGAGCATATTTTCCGTGAGCCGAAGTGTGCGGAGTGAGCGAAGGCGGCGGAAATATCGTCTCCAGTCTCGGCCGGGGTACTCGACGCAGCAGTTAAGCGTCAACTCGGTGACATGATTATAGGAGGGCTTTGCTAGCCAACGCTGAGGGTCGTTCCGATCGTACTCGTCAAGAAGGTCGATTAAGCACTCATAAGGCGTGAATGCCTCTTCAGTATAGAAGTGCAAGACGACGTCTGGGGCAGCGTCGGTGTTCGTCTGCCGAGAATAGCTGGCGCGAGCGTGTAGAGAAGTTGGCCCATCCTCGACGACAAACTCTATGGATGCGACGGGTGCCAGAACTGAGCCGTGATTGTTGGTAGGCGATGGAGGGAAATGAATCGAGAGGAAGCGTTTCAACAAGCTGTCCGATTCGTGAGGCGGGCTCAGGGATGTGAGGATGTACGTAATGGACGGGGAGGGCCGCATGAGGAAGGGGACGATACTGAACGAGTTGGAGACCACGGTCCACGTCCTCAGTGATGTTGGCGGTATAAATTGCCCACTCTGCCACTGCTCGTCAAGAAAAGCCAGCGTCTTTTCCGTCACATAAATCTCATCCTCTCGTTCTTCTTCGAACATGTCCATCTCATCCACATCGAGGTCGATCGGACTGATGTCAACGTCCACGCGATCGAATGTGAGAGCCTCGAGACGAGTGAGTCGTTGAAAGAGGTCGTTGATCACAGTGAGCGTTGGTGCATTGTTGTTCGACGCGGATATACCCGACAGTCGTAGCTCGACGAGGTCGTTGTAAATGGTGCTTGCCCACGGGAAGGGCAGAAGCTCGAGGTTTAGGTGTGTGATGGAAGGCGGCGGATGCCAGCCGCGCAATGGGTCACCTAAGCTGTTGAGAGGTACCACGAAAGGCTGCGCTTCCCCCGCGTCACTTCTATGATGGGTCAAGCTGAGTCGCTTTAGATTGACGAAGTGGTTGAGTCGCTGTAAGAAATGAAGAGCCAGCAAATCTCGGCCGTCTGCGCCTCGAAGATTCAAAGAATGAACTCGATCGCGGTTGAGCTTGATGTACTTTAAGACACTCATCGCATCAGAGCCCGATCCCAACGCTCGAGAGCTGAGGTCCAGTTCCACTGGTATCGGCGCGGAGCATGCAAGAGAGCGTCGTAAAAGTGCTGGCGGCAGAGTACGATCCCATACTTTCGCATTGAGTAGACCGGAGGAAGCGATCGCCCTGAAACGACGACACACCCCGGCAACGCTCGTCCACAGTCGGTAGTCGCCGCACTGCCAGCATGTGCGTCGCCGCCGCATGTTCCAAAGGCTGCTATGAACCATCATGTACGGCCAACGACCATGAGCTACTGAGCGCGGGGGGTCATCTCGCACGTATGACAAGATTTCCACCAATATCTCTTCCGGAAATGAAACGATGAGGGTCTGCATGTTGCGTATCTCTTTTGCGTTGGCTAGTATGGCGTCAAGAGTCGTGATTTCATTGTCGAGATATCGCATATGCTCGTGGCGCGGCATTCCTGGAGGGCAAGCGAATACGCGAGTGCGGGCCAGATGGAACCAGGGATCTGCCATGTTGCGCGAGAGATGCTCTCCCTTTCGGTCAGTGTTGCCAAAGAGGATGGTGGGTGGTAGGTAATTGCCAGAGGATGAGACAGGTCGAGCCGCAGCAGCGGCAACACGCAATTTGCCGATCATTACCGGGTCCCACGGGCCTTGGAGAACCTTATTCAGTCAGACTGAGACACTCGAATATGAAGTAAGATATAATCAAGAAACAAATTAGTCCGTACATTGCAGCAGCTATCGTATGTAGAATTTGAATGGGTATACAACGGTACAAGGGCAACTGCAGCACCTTGTACACAGATGACCAAACTGGGGTGTTACGTGCTTAGTACAGCAAGCAGGGATCTCCACCCTCTTCATCCTGGTAGCACTCGTGCAACTGAGCTGCCAGCACCGACAGTACTTTCAGCATCTTCAACGGACATCCCTTCTCCTTGCATTGCGCGAGCCATTCGAGGAGAGTACACATGCACAACGGGCCTGTGAAGGGAGGCCATGGATCGATGAGCCACAACGTGTCGGTGGTTCAGGCGCATGCTTCGAATGATGGGAGATAAAAGACAATGGTTGTCGACAATGGTTTGGGACAAGTCGTGTCGCGGAAATGAATGGTGAACCACATCGCCTACATGGCCACGTTAAGAGGATAATTGCGGTGTGGCGGGATATATAACCACCGCTGCTTGAAGCACCCTCGGCTCTCAACGTCTCCCCTCTACCTTCAGCATAAGTAGGTCGATCGTCAGACAACCATACATAAAGAGGGTTTCTGCTCTTTATAGGCCACCCAGCCCCGACCACAAACGCGCACAAATAATCAATCACGATCCTCGCCACCGAATCCATCGTCCACCCGTCATCATGCCGTCGTCCATCGCCTTCGAGGGCACCTCCGCCAACCGCGCGGACACTGCCGAGTTCCGTCGCTTGATGTACTTCTTTCAGAAGTTGCAGGAGCCACGCCCGCGCGCAGCATGAAGCAATTGCCGAGGAGGGAGAGGAGACCAGCGATGATGAGCCCGAGCCTGCTGCGATGCCGCGAGATCTGGCGCCACTCGTGAAGAATCTTGCCACCATTTTGGAGCGCGGATCCACCACAGCAGACGACACATTTGACCTTCCTCCCCGCCCGACAACACCTGCGCGCCCGCGTAGCAAGACCATCGCCGCGTCGCCACCACGCAGCGCTCCCAAGAAACATTCCACATTCGGCGGAAAGAACTTCCAGTTCACTTTCAAAATGCTCCTCCACAAACTATACAACGCAGACGATTGGGCCAGCAAGGTCGGCGCTTTGCTCGCAGATAGCCAGGCGCGTTTCCGCCCACTGGCCGATGCGCCACCCACGCCTCCGCCTGCCGCTACGGCCTTCCCGACCCACAATACTCCGCGCCGCCGCGCCATCTCGCAGTCACGAGGAGGCAGATACAACGAAGGTGTGGGTCTCGGTCTTGGGCGCCCATCTGGTCAGGTACGCATCGCAGCGGAGCAGGAGAATGGTGTCGCGGGGACCGTTGAACCCGCGCTCAAGCGCCGTATCGTGAGTCGCCACCGCTCAGTCGCGAACCCGGAGGCGAAGGTCAGCGCGTCGATTGGTGGATGGGTGTACGACGCCGAAGTATCTGCTCGCCAGCTCGGGCCACAGGAGACCGTTCGCCGTCGGAAGCGCGTCGTGTCCAGTGTCGCATATAGCGAAGAGCAGAAAGAGGCGCGCCGCGTCTCGGGAGGTAGCGGACAATTGCCGACACTCAAGCGCGAGCGGGCGGTGCAGTTTGCAGATATGCGCGCGGGGAAGCGCTCACGCGTGGCGGAGAGTTGAATGGCCACGAAGAGGACTCAAGAACAGGAAATGGATCTGGAAGGGATACCCAATATATATTAGCATTTAGTAGTAACATCGCATCGAGGATCGTACACGCACACATAGGGATTGCATTCACTGTATTTAACTTGTTTCAACGGTTTCAATCACATCGCATACCACTCTCGGAGAAGTTAGATCGTCGACTGCCTCAAACTCTGAGCGAGGCCAAAGAACGGCGGCATCCCAGTTTCACCAAAGGTACTAGCCGGATGCACATTCTTTCATACTTTAGATCACGAGCCTGCAAGTTTCGAGCCAGAGACGTGTCACCACAAGGCCAGTAAAGTAGGGCACATGAATGGAACCAAAGCCACATCGTGGTCCAGAACAAAGGACGACGCGTTGACGCCGTTGAGCACACTAAACGCGTCCAGTCACGTCATCGTCACGTTGATCGGTCACGAATTTAAAGGTTCATTTCACGAACAGTTCACGCAAGGTTTCTTTTTTTGGTGGATCACCGAGGTGTCGCAATATCAATGTATGCAGGGAGACGACGAGTAAAGTATGCCAAAGTACAATAGTAATACAGTCCGGAGCCAGGAAGTGAAGACGGAAACCACAGAAGAACAAAATGAAGCGCGCTGCTCATGTGCGCTCGCCGCGCAGACGACGAGCAAGTGCGAGATCCTTCGGCTGGATGGTGACACGCTTGGCGTGAATGGCGGCAAGGTTGGTGTCCTCGAAGAGCGAGACGAGGTATGCCTCGGCAGCCTCCTGGAGGGCCATGACAGCAGAGGACTGGAAGCGGAGATCCGTCTACGAGAAATGTCAGTACAGGCACGCTGGTATCGGCAGAGTAACTACAAACCTTGAAGTCCTGTGCAATTTCGCGAACGAGACGCTGGAAGGGCAGCTTGCGGATGAGGAGCTCCGTCGACTTCTGGTAGCGACGAATCTCGCGCAGAGCGACGGTACCGGGGCGGAAGCGATGGGGCTTCTTCACACCACCGGTCGCCGTGGTCGGGTTGGTCTTGCGCGCCGACTTGGCGGCGAGTTGCTTGCGGGGCGCCTTGCCTAAACGAACAGTGAGTTCGTTGAAGTCGAATATAGTAGCAAAGTCTACTTACCACCGGTGGACTTGCGAGCGGTCTGCTTGGTACGGGCCATTGCGGTATAGAGTGGTAGTAGTGGCTGGTGAGAGTGTGGGCGCGGCGGTGATGGATGGCGAGGTGAAGTGATGGCTTCCAATTTCGGCGCGTCGTTATATGCCTCGCGACGTGAGAACGGTAAACGCAGTCATGTGATGCATCCGATCCGAGCGCTCAAAACGAAGCGCCCGCGACTTGCTCTCTCCTCCCTCATCCTCTGCCACCGCCACCGCGCGCATCCACTCTACCCGCACTCTTCACCTTACCAACTCTTCTCTCAAATCAACATGTCTGGCCGTGGAAAGGGTGGAAAGGTTAGCTTGACTTGACTTCAGTTTCTTGCGAGCTTGACACTGACTTCTACCTCCAGGGTCTCGGAAAGGGCGGCGCCAAGCGTCACCGCAAGATTCTCCGCGACAACATCCAGGGCATCACCAAGCCCGCCATCCGCCGTCTCGCTCGTCGTGGCGGTGTGAAGCGTATCTCTGGCCTCATCTACGAGGAGACCCG